>JAPMLY010001043.1:35765-99941 GCA_026401115.1 Tetraselmis chui | reverse complement strand
AATATAATCTTGTGGCGTTCCATGATGTGGTGATGTCGCGTAGGTCTTGCTTTGTGCTGAGATGGTAGTCCACTTGAGGTCCATGTACTGTCGGTGAGTAGTTCGGTAGCTAGATCGGTACGGTTGATGGCAGCTTGTTTGTGCGGGACGGGCTTGGGAGGTAGGACTTCGCCGTCCTTTGTCTCGGGTTTGGGGACGCGGTGAATACGCAGAAAGCGGGGGTTGATCGGGTCGGGCATGATATGAATTCTTACTTTGGTGAGGCGGGTGGTAGCGTAGAACATGGCTACGGAGGTAAGGATGATGACTACCTTGCGGGTGTCCGTAAAGGAGTTGTGTGCCGTGTCCCTAGCAATGGCTCCAGCTCCTTCCGGTCCGTCGGTGGTCAGCGTTGTCGTGGCGTCGTGTTGAGTGACGTCCGTGAGGGAAGACTAAAGGGCGTGTAGTGAGGACTTACCGCGGGTCGTGTCGACGTGGCAGTGAAAGGAGTCGGTGATCGCGACATCCATTTTGTCGGCCGGGGGTAGGACGAGGTTGGTGAAGACGGAGGTCTCGATCAGCCGGCAGTCCAAGTCCCAACGGTAGAAGAGCTTGATGACGGTCGGTATATAAGCGGCCTGCTTGCTGTGGAGGAGGGTGATTCTGTTGTAAGTAATTCCTTATGTAGATTAGTTACATAGAGCTAATGAATGCTTTGCTAGCAGTCCTTATGCACAGGACATCAACTGGAGTGCCCGATGCACGATATCACAAGCTCGCGTATAGACAGCTAACAAGTTTAGTTTGAAACACTTCTCTTGTCTCGACACTAGCCGTCACCCAAGGCTTATTGTTTAGCGTACATGTAACCATCACACCGCAAGTTACAGTATCTTCCTTATCGAACCGTGCATACCACGTTCAACATATTCCTCCCACCGTGGGATCTGCCCCCCATAGGGAAGGATAGGATAGTGTCCTCGGGGGCGTCGATCAGGCAGTGTGCGAATTGCACCGACACGAGTTCGAGTCGAGAGACCGAGCGGGGGCGGTGTGGTTTATAGACTTCCCGAAACTCGAACGCTTGCATGAATGTACCTCGGGGGGGGTAGACTACAGGGTTGGGGCAGGGGGGTTGGCATCAACTTTATACTCTTTCCACGCCTCGTCCGTTGCAGTGTAGATTGTTTCCTCGACGTCGGGTAGCTGCACTTGTTTGTCTTTCCGTAGGAACGCTAGCGTAGAGGACGGAAGATTCTTAGCTTGGTAGTTGGTGAGGCCTTGTAGCTCGGGGCCCGTGTTAGCACTAGTGCTTATGTACAAGGTAGCTATTTGTCATCCTAGTAGTGAACATGTTATGGGCCCTCCACCAAGTTACACTATAGAAGCGTGTGTAAAGCGCTCGGCGCCACTCTAGTAATTCATCGTCTAACCGACACCTCGCTTCGCCTCCGAGCTGGTTGTCCACGACTTTCCTACCATCTCCCACGTAAAAAGGAGAAGAGCGTGTGTAAAACGCCCGGCGCCACGCTCGCCCCACCAAGCTTTCAGTCTCACCTAGCCTTCAGCCTACCGATGCTCTCGACAGGATTTGGTTGCTAAAAAACGACCCGCGAAACTTCGGCCCGTGCGTACTTTAATTAGTATGGTTATTGCGTTTTTCCCGAGGCAACGCCGCAACGCTCACCTAACTTAGCGGGGAGCTTACCTTTCCCACGGCGAAAGGGGGGAATCAACACGAGCAAAGCCCGTCTATGCTTTTGCGTGTCTACACGCTCCTAACAGCCATGTTGGCTTTGCTTCTTCCTCGCCGGTCGCTCTCATACGTCGGCTAATTCGCCCGTGGACAGTTTTTCCCCCTACATGTCAGACTAGTACATTACGCAGCATATTTGGAACCGCTTCATATCGGCAACTCGCCGGCAGCGGCACGTTCATGTGAGCGCATGTCGGTACACCTACCCGGCTTGAGACACACGCTACAAGCACTACACCTTCGATCAAGATGGCACCTTCCTCGACGCAAGCTAGGACGACGTCAAGACCTCGGCTGCTTTGAGGGGGGGTGTTAACACTAGCATTTCGTTGCCTAGTGCTTATGTACATGGTAGCTATTTGTCATCCTAGTACTTAGTGTTATGCTATTAGCGGTACTCTATTCCGTATATTAGTGGCGGTCGGCCGGCCGTGCCGGTGCCTTCGCCGGCCGCCATCTCTCTCTTCTCACTTCTCTAGTCACCACAACCGGCCCCCTTGTGGCCGATCTACGTGTAACTATCCGTTCCCGATTACGACAACCCCATAGATAGATGTGGTGTCCACCTTTCTTGGCGTCGTTAATGTGGGGGCCCTGTGGATAGAGGTCTCACATGGGGAGCCTTCGTGGTCGGTTAGAACGCTTCCGAGCTCTTGGGAGTGGTTTTGTCGGAGCAAAAGCTCCCTAGCCACAGTTCCGCGGTTCAGACGGATAAGGACTGTACCGGCGGCGAGGAGGGAGGGGAGTTCCGACGACCATCCGAAGTCTTCGGGGCGAGGGGGTTGGGCTTGGAGCACATGCGGATGTTGTCGTGGAGGACCTCGACGCCCGGCGTCGGCCGGCCTCTTCGTTGATCTTCTTAGTGGTAAAGGTGGCCACCGCTAGGTTGAGGGCGGTCATCGGGCGGGCTAGCTTGTTCAGCTTGAGAACCATGGGGTCGGTACCAGGAGTGCCGGAGACCTCGCGAGTGACAATCGGGTGTGGGGGTTGGGCGAGCATGCGTGGAATGACTTGGCTATTCTGGTGGCGCGCTCGGTTGGCGAAGTCTGCATAAGAGGAGAGTGAGGGATGCATCGGAGGGAGTGCAGAGTGATCCGCGAATCGGACTCAGGGTGTACCGGCCGGATTGCGGATCGGGAAGGCGAGCGAAGACGCCGAGTTGCGACGGGCCACTAGAGGGTGAGCATGGGAGATAGATTGGTAAGGTACGGGTCGATTATGTGGCGCAACAACGGTCGAGCCGTTGGCATGAGTGGGGTGGGGGAGAGGGCCATCGCGGAGGTAGCAGCGGTAGGCGCCAGCCCCATGCAAGTGTTGTATTGGGAGGCCCCATGATAGTGTATGTATGAAATGTAATCTTAGTACTTTTCTAATACTTTCTTCGGTCTATATTACCTATTGTAAAGAGGAAGTTTATCACACCCTTACACCATACCACCAAACATGACACTCTCTTTGCCACCACCCACCAATCCGGAGATGCATGTAATTCCATAACCGAAAGTCACTGCTCACCTCCATTGATTTCATGCAAGACTTGGAACTCATGGGGCGAGTCCACAACAAGATACTCATGTCCCGGAGCACAACTCTTAAACGCCCCATGTTGGGTCTATCTACTAGCAACCGGTACATGGGGGTAACTCCCCCGTCTATGTATATGGCCTCATGCAAGACATGCACAATAGCGCCCTCCATCCCCTACTTTCCCTCCTAAAGCGCACCAACGGAGACCGATGGGCAATCATCACCGCCAAATTGAGCAATACAAACCTGTAAAATCATTTACGTAAGGCACTCCATACAATAATCATACACCCAACCTCCATCAACCGACCCCCCATACGAATTCCATCACTAGATATTGCCACCCGCGATTCGCAAATGTCGATGAAGGGATTCGCAAGAACATCCTTACCCAACACCCATTGCTCAGCCGTCCTCTTGGAAGACACCCTTCTGGCACACCTTTGCCCACATGTACACAAAGCGAGATCCATTCTGCGCCTCCTCGAACCCATATTTGTCGGCCAATTATATTCGCGCCGACTTTGCTCCTCCATCCGTAAAATCCAAATCTGTAAATGAAAATCACGCATAGACAACAACCTTCGAAAGTCACATTAATTGATATATAAATAGACTATATACCAATTGCCAATGCACCTTTGCGCACATAAGCGTATACTCGGAATGAAACTCGAAACTCGAATCTATGCACTCACGAGTCGCATTATCGGTACCCCTCACACGCTTACACTTGCTACTCGCTAGTATTGACGGCTATCTCGTTACCCGTACACGATGTGGAAAGTGGGGCACATCATGGGCCGTGATACGTCTACATGCCGAATTCTGACTCGCCGGGTATCGAACCCGCGACCTATTGTGTATTAGGCGTGCGCCTTACCGCGTCGGAAAAACACACGTGATATATGCGGCCATTTCCCGCATATACACCGAACAACGACAACGAACCCACCCGAAAAATCCCCACGACATGCCACGCGCGAGACCGTCCACATTCTATCCTACTTACACATCCACACTGCCCAAGGGCTACACAACGTACTCTTCATCTATTGCATTAGTTGCCTTACAACATATGGACACGGCACCCGCCACATACAAACATCTCCTCCAATTCCACATAACCAAGCATCCACGAACACACCATGCCTACCACCATGGGTATCCCCTCCCTATTATGGAAAGTGACCTAAGTATAATCTCAAACCAAATTCGGAGAGGATGGACAAGGAGACCCACGGCTTACCCATGTATATTGAGAATGATGCCGTATGCGCGAGGGCCCATAAACAATAGCCAGTCCATAGCCGGCTTTGAGGGCTCCGCTTTCGCTCTATGGCAGTCTTGCGATGGGGCTCAACAAGTTAAGTTTGATGCTTTCATACGCACTTCTTCCTCCCTTGGCACGCCTTTCATTGAATATGTTCATGACTATTACCCCTGTGCTCTTGATGACGGGGGTCGGTTGGCTCCTATATATGGCGGTTGATCTTGTTGATCGCTTGGCTATTTTAGTGGCAGTTCGGCATTTCTCAAGCACGGGTGCGGCGGACTCACGCTCTTTACGGTCTGAAAGATATACATGCATGAAGAAGTTTGGACGGCGGTCTACATCTATGTGTTCCCTTCCGTCAATTCCATGGAAATGTACGTCGTGAGTTAGTGCAACGCCTTTTTGCGGTTCTTCATGGAACGTTGGGTTCCTATCTTTGTAACGCCTTGCATAAGGGTGGTGCAACCGATGTTGCCTGCTTCCCTGCTCCGAGGCCTTAGGCTTATGTGCCTTTTATATATTTTCTTTTCACTTGTTGGTGGTGGATTCCAGTGGCGCCCTCCGGCGGCGTAGCGGCGGCGGCTCGGATGGGGGTGCGCTCGCAGGCCCGTCGGCACCTACCTCTACCTCCATGCGGTGGGATCATCAAGTGTCGGGAAGCCCTCTATGGAGGATTTGGGAAATCATAATATCCGTACACCGGCACTAAGATCTCCCTCTCGGCCTGCCCGATATGTGTTTTCGCTATTGAATACTCCTCAGAATACCGTTCCATTTGGGGAGATGGGGCTCGTATCTATGAAATATTTTTTGGCGAGGAGGGCCCGGACGGATCAGCGGCAGGTTAAGGATGTTGGAGCTTGCGGCGGACAGCCGGGAAGCAGTGCTAGGGAAGGGCGCTCGCTACACGTCGACCGGCATGTTGACGTTGAGCATACCCATTGGGGGGCAGCATGACGCCAACAAATAGGAGGATTGTCGCGACGGGAGGAGCGGCGAGGTCTAGCGGCGGGGATATCCTCATGATAAACCGCCGCCGGAAAACTCTATGCGGAGGGTTTGCATAATTTCCGCACCTCTGCGGCCTTTTGGATCCGGCAATGGTGACCATGACCTACCCAACCGCTACCAACTATCGACATGCACACCTATAATATTAGAGAGTGCGAGCCCGTGTCAGCGCGGAGGCTCGCACTCGAAATAAGGGTGCTCGACGGACGCGCGATCGGTAGGTGGAGGGTACGACCGCTTGCTGAATTTCCAGACAGGTAACCCGGTACCAGACATGAAAAATCCGGGGGAATGGTCGGGAAAAGTTGTTAGCGCGACGGTAGGAGCGTTAGCTTTTTCCGTGTTGTAGTCTTGGTCCCCCCAACCTACCCTCGAGGTGGCGGGCGATCTCGACTAGGAGGAAAGTCGCGACGGGAGGAGCGGCTACGACCTTGGGGCGGGGCTTACGGGATGCGACGGCGAGATCGACGAGCGACCGCGTGAGGAGGTTTTCTTCGCTAGCCTTTCCCCTCCTTTCTCCGGCAAGACCGAAGTCACGCGGGAGTTAGATTAGGCTGGCATGTCGCCCCTCTTGAACGCCGATCGGCCTCGGCCGGTCGGCACCCCGGTTCGGTGGGAGCGGACCGTGCATCGTGAAGGTCGAGCAACAGTTTCATTTTGCATTTCTTGACTAGTGGCTCAAATTTTTTGTAGATCTGCTTTTCATGATTACACAATTATTTTTGTTGTTATTGCTTATTGGGCGGGGGACTGTGGTAATTACTGCGGTTGCTTCCGGTTTTAACCTCCGAGGAATGTCAGCACACATTGCAGATAGGTGTGTCGATAGGTGTACCTGGTTGGAGAGTGCCCGGCCTAATCTTTGCTCATAAGTGTCCTAAATGGCTGAGCAACTGATGGAGGGCCGTTAAACAGCAGCCGGTCCAGTTTGCTGCTGTTGTTGTAAATCATTTTCATTTTCGTAATTTTCATTATTGGATAGAACTGATTTTTTGTAATAAATTTTAAATCAAATTATACGCGATACTAGCGCCGCCCGGTCCAGTGCTGCGGGGGATACGACTGCAGCCTGTCCACCTGTCAAACGACCAAAATAACACAGCACGCGTTGCACGACCACAAACGGGGTTTGCAGGCTCGTGCAGGAAACCCCTAAAAAATAGGCGTCGCCTGCAAGTTCATTGGACGCTGTAGCGGACAAAAACCCAGCACGGTAATCATTTCTCAGTCTTCGGGTGTTCTCTCGTTCGTTTCAGTCGACGTTGAACAAGCAGCAGTAGCAGGGACGACGTACGGCGACGGCGAAATGACGCAAGGCGACGGGTCAAGCTGCAACTGCAGCTGCGCCGCTCGTCTGGAAGATGCCATGGCTCGACTGGCGGCCATGGAAGAGCGGCTTGCAACGATGGAGAAAAGCGGCAGCGGGAGCGGTAGTGACGTGACGAAGCCAAAGGCCATCGCTCCGCCTTTCACTTCAGCCACAAGCGTTCTCGAATGTGATCCTTATGCCGTCGTGACTGTTCAGTGTCGCCGTGTGCCTGTTCGGGTCGCGCAGTCCTTCCACGGTTGCTCTGACCACGTCAATCAGTTGAAACACGTTATCTCAGTGGTTTGATTTCTGTGAACTTGATGCAGCTTTACCGACGGGTGGTGTCCCGGCTACGGAACTCCCGTTGGCGTCTACGCGCGTTGTGATGCAGCAACTCTGCTTTCCCGCTGACTGCGGCAAGTCCGGCGTGTGCTTCGGCGGCACGGCACGTCTCCTCCACAACCCCGAAGCTGTACCCCCGCACGTCATCAAACACAACGCTCGATTCGGAGCGCAAATATCCTAACGACGGTTCTGGAGAGCCTGATCAAATGAAACGTCTGGTTAATCGCGCGATGTTGCAGGTGCTGAGCTGGGTGGATATCTGCGCCGGGCTTGCCTCGAAGGTTGTGGCGAGAGGGCCGTGCGTGACGGCTAGCGTAGACTCCGTCCACTTTTTGAAACCCGTCATGGTCAATTCCATTGTTATCGTCGAAGCCATGGTCACTTGGTAATCATCCCGTACAGCTGTCGCCACCTGATGCTCAGTCGCTTATCCACCTTGTTTATTTCGAGCCCCCAGAGCAGATGCCCGGCTCAGCTCTGCTTTCACAACGTCAGTCACAGATAATTTGCCCTTATTTGTCTCGCAGTACGTTTTCTTCGTCAATGGAGATATCTGTGAGCGTGCTGGAAGAGAGCCCCGTGACAGGGGAGCGCTCGAAGTGCTGCCATGCTTACCTCACATTTGTGGCCTTGAAGAGCCTAAAGAAGCCTGACAACCCTAACCCAAAGGTATGACGCGCTCTCACGCTTTGCACCTTGCAACTAGATTTTGTGATTGTTGATGTTCACTTACTGAGGGTCGCCTGCTGCCCTGCTCCGTGGCACCGCTGCAGCTATTGCCCACGATTTTAGCCACCAACGCAGACGAGGAAGCTGTCATTGCTGGCGCGGCACGGCGTAGGGAGCAACGCCTCGCCAAGCGCGCTGAGGCCAAGAAGAACCCACGGCCTGACACCTCCCTCAAACCCCTCACACATTTTAGCAGGTACCGCCTTTTAGGTCCTGCTTGCGTTACATTATGTTTACCCTGTCGATGTTGTATTGTGCCATATTGTTTTATGAATTTTAGGAAGTGTGTCCTGTGATTGGTGCAGAAAGTGGTGACATGCAATAACCGTGGGACCAGTGCTGAGGTTGGTGCTGCTTTGCAGGGAGATGGTTGTGCCTGACACCACCGTCATGCGGAAGGAAGCGTCCGCGAAGGGCAGCAGTCAGTCTATGGATCCAAAGATCTCGCTGTCGCATTTGACGCACGTAGTCATGCCTCAAAACGCAAATGTACTGGGCATTACATTCGGAGGCCAGGTGAGCTCATTTTTTGGCACTGGGCAATGTGTTTGTTGGTTCATATGCTGCCAAAGACGATTTAGACGGGCTGAGTGTGTCAATTGTCATTGTTGTTGGTTGTTTTCTGGAGGGTTGGAAGTCTTTGCTGAGGAGAAGTTGCGGATTTGCAGGTGCTGTCATGGGTGGAGCAGGCTGCTTATTTGTCCGCCACCCGTCTCAATGTCTCGGGTCACATGCTGACAGTGGCGATGGACGCAGTGAGTTTCAAGGAACCCACCAAAGTGGGCGACATTCTGTACTTCACTGCCGTCGTGACAGCTGTGTTCAAGAGCAGCGTGGAGGTGATGGTGAGCGTGTTCGGGGAGCACCCGTTTGAGGACGACAAGGACCCTTTCTTTGTGCTGGACGCCTTTGTGACGTTTGTTAGCGTGGATGACAGCGTGGCGCCTCAGACGCTCCAGTTCGAGCTGAAGCCAGCGTCTGAACACGAAGTTCAGCGGATGGAGGTAGGCAGGCCGCCCCAGCCATTCACTTGGCTACGTCTTGCGTAATCACGTAGATTATGTGTGCGATGCTGAGTATCCCATATCATCCCATCCTTATCAACAGGACGCAAAGCAGAGGCGGCAGGAGAGGCTGGAGCTGCGCCAAGGGGCGCTGACTATGTAGTGGCCTGCGTTCTTAAGCTACCAGGGATTACATATGGTGATGGTATCTCGTGAAATCCATTCTGACACGATTTTAATCAATTGCGCTTTAAATAGCAGTATGTTGCCGAAGTTGCCTGCATTTTTGTCTGGGAACTGCATTTGCGTTGTCACATCACATACGAGTTTTCCTCCACGCTCGAGCACAACAATGATGTTAGCACATCGTGGGAGAATAATCCACGTAAATGATTTTCCTGCATTTAGCCCTGGGCCAAGCTGCTCTATTCATGCGGAATGATGCTGCTGCCAGCTGTGTGGACAACCTTTACTTCCTGACAATTGTTTTCACGGTGAGCGTCTGGTCTGGGCGTTGATTTTTGTAACGTGATGATAGGTGCAATGCACAGATTCGCAGGAAGTGCATCATTCACCTATCACTACAGCACTCATGTCGGCGTTGTGTGGGCAATAAGTGCATTGGGGGTCCGGATGAGATACAAAATATGATATTAAAACGCCATTGCGCTATGGTGGAACAGCATGTTGCGCTCAATTTGCTGTCACCAAAGCACACATGGCCCTATGTGGACTTGTATTTACGATATTATATATGCGACGACGGAGGCACGCGCACAGTGGGCGACGTGCTTATAATGATACCAAACAGCCTCGCAACGTCCGATATGTACACAACCCTTATACACAAAATAGCGCCACTATCAACTACCAACAGCGGATACAACAGTACACACGTGTTCAACGCAGTCAATGGTGCATTGATTCTTGAGCTTGCTTGCTCTCTGGCAAGGAAATATATATCTTGATGAAGCAGTCGCCGGCAGCGGAAACTACGTCCGCCTCTGACATATATGAACCACTCAAAAGCAGCCCGCGAACGCGTCGATACAGCGGGAGTCCAACCTCGACATTGAGTGGTCCAGGCTGGGCACGGTAGCAAGGAAGGAGTCCGGAAAATACTGAGAGGAGGACGCCGACTCTCCGGAGAGGTTCACGCAGGAGGCGGTGCCCTGCCAGGTCCACTCCTCCAGGCACATCAGCACCTCTTTTTCTTCAGACGAAAGTTCGGGGATACCGGAGTGTGTGGCCGGGAGAGGCGTTGAAGGCACGCGTTGGAAAGGGGAACTTGAGACAATATGGAAGGAGTCGAATGTTACTGGAAGAGGCTCCAGGTCTTGAGGCACGGGCAGGCTCGTCGGAGCCTGTGGCTCGAAGACGGCTTCACCGGAAGACGCAGCAAAGGGCTGGTGTGCGAAGGCGCTGGTGCCGTGTGTGGTGACTGAAAAGGGATGCTGTCGCTGAGTCTGTGGAGCGTCTCGACGGGGGCTGTCTGCCGTGGAGCTGTAGTCCTCTACCACACCCCGAGGGCGAATGGAAACCCTTGAAAGAGAGCCACCCTCGCTTGTTTCGGTAGAAACCGCGGCGAAGGAGGTACAACCGGACTCAACGCGCACATACGCGTTACGGTGTTGCGGTGAAACTGCTGGCGGGACATGTGCGGGGAAGGAGTCCTGGAGAACACCCGACAAGTCTTCCGGAGCCGCTTGTCGAGTTTCGGTATACTCGTGCTGACAGTTATGTTGGCGGTTCCCGGCCATGAGCTGGATTTCCTTGGTCACAGCGGCCGCGGCGAGGCGCCCAGAACGCTGGGCTTCCTTCAGCGCCCCTTGCGCGGTTATAGCCGTGTCTGCGTCCGCGGAGCGCAGTCCCATAGTAATCCGTCGGTGTGCATTATTCAGCTGTTTGACTTGCTCGCGCACGGTGTGATACCGCTCCAGCTCTTGAATAGTCAGTTCGGGGGACTCTGGGTCTATTGCCGCAATGGACTCGTTCAGTCGCTGAGCGCTGATCGCCAAACTCTGTAACTTGCGGTAAGGCCAGCGCATAATGCCATTCTCGCGGCAAAGATGCCTGCAACAAAAACCATTGGAGGAAACCCCCCCCAGCGAATCAGCAACAAGGCGAAATTGGCGAGTGGCACTTCAAAACAGTCAACACGGAAGAACGAAAAAAACAGCAGGTTAGGTGCATAGTGGGCCAACATGCCAGCCAAGGGTGGGTTCAGATACAGGAACAGCAGATGAATTCGGGGGTGGTACACGTACTTGAGCCAAGTTTGTCCGACGCCAAGAGCTTTGGCAGCCTTATCGATTGGTTGGTTGAATAGACGCGCCACGTCCTCGATAGAAGGCGGGTTTTCCTTATCGCGCGTCTGTGCCATGATCACGCTTGGGTTTACTGGTGGCTGGTGTTGAAAAGGGTCCACGCCAGGGACGACGAGATTTACGGAGGCCTTGCAGTTAACCTGGAGTAGATTAGCAATGGGCGGGTTGTTCGTTCACAGTGAACAAGGCGGGTTTCTTGCTGTTACTTCTCCCACAGACTCAAAACTATCGCTGCAATTCCCGAACTCTGCTCGCTGGTAGGGTGAATGCTACCGGGCATACAGGTTGCTAGCGGCTTCCAAGCGATGACGACTCGAATCTGGAAACTGATCTTGCTAGCGAGTGTGGTGCTATGAGACCTCACGAGTGCGGCCTTTACGGACTTACAGGCAGCTGGCCGAAGGTAAGTAGGGTACATCAGTACATGTAACCCGCGTGTTGATTTTTCTCACAACGCGTCCCGCGCTTAGGCGCAAGCAACTGGTAACGGTAGTAGTGTAGTGTACGGGTACTGTACGCCGCTATCGCTAACTCTGGCTAGAGTACCTGTATTTATCGGATATTATCAGAATGATAATAATTATTGCGTTGTTTTTTTCTTAATATTTTTTTCTCTTTAGTTTATTGCTATGCAAATATCCATTATTTTGCAACAAAAACGGCAAAAATAAGAACAAATTCCGATTCTATACTGTGTATATTGTGTAACGTACACGAAAACCACTGAACGCAATAATTTATTACAAAGAAAGCAATGGAATCCACAAGCAAAAGGGAGAGAGGAGGAAAAAATCCAACAGGCATAGGCCCGTGGAACAGGATGGCATGCCACAGCATCAGCACTGCCCTCCTGCAAAGCGTCGCGAAGATAGGAACCCCCAAAAGCCCAAGTAGAAAGCAGTGGAATCCACAAGCAAAGAAGTGAAAACCACAAAACCAAATACAAGGAAGTAAAAAGATGTGTGTATAGACTTATCCACCATCCGCGAAAGATGAGGTGTGTGTATACATATAGAAAGTAGAACGAATAATATTCTAATGAATTCAGAATTGGATTACAGGAAGTAATTTTCCTGATTGGTGATTTCCATTGCTTTTTCCTTTAATTTACTTGAAAAAAAAATTTACAAGAAAAAGCAGTGGAGGCCACCAAGCAAAAAGAAGAAAAGAGGAAAAAACCTAAGCCCGAGGAACAGGAAGGCATGCCACAGCGTCGGCACTGCCCTCCTGAAAAGCGTCGCGGAGATAGGAACTTTAATTTCCTCCTTTAATTTAGTTCGAATATGATTAGAGGAAGTACCATAAACACCATACAACGGATGCCTTCCTTTTCCTCGGGCTTAGTTTTTTCCTCTTTTATTCTTCGTTTTGCTTGGTGGCTTCCGCTGCGTTTTCTTGTAAGACTATTTCACTTACAATGGACACCTCTTTTGAAACACATATTTGAAAAGCAAGCAGCAACGAAAGAAACCACAAAGAAAGGAGAGACAATTTACGTACTTTGTAATGCTCGATTATTGCTTGATTCAAGGAATGTTGCTCAAAATATGTAATATACCGCTACTCCTGCTGTTCCTTCAAAGCTAATAAAAATAAAACGACAACAATAACAATAAAATAATTTCCTAGATACAACGGAATTGCTCAATAGCTGTCATTGGATATTCCTTACCACCAATTTGCTGGTCACGGGCATCACGTTGTGAATCAATTGTCACTAAGGACACATTTCAGATTCAGCCGTAACAGTAAGAGGGCAGTGCTGATGCTGTGGCATGCCGTCCTGTCCCTCGAGGTTAGGCTTTTTCCTCTTTTCTTGTTTTTGCTTGATGGCCTCCGCTGTTTTTTCTTGTAATTGTTTTTAATACTTTCCTAGAAGTAAATCACAAATCGGTGTACTGGTATCATTGTCGGACCAAGCTCGATATTTCGAAGGGTTTACGGCTAAAAATAGCGGGTATACTGGGCTCGTTTCATATAAAAGCACAACTCGCAGCGACTGGGCGCCAGCTGCAGCGGGTCAAGCAACCAAACCGCATCCTTTCCTCGCGACTTAGACGAGGCACCATGCCTATACACTCTAAGCACTTGTCGGTGCCTCGGTAGAACGCGCAACTATCGTCGGCCTAACAGCACCGCTAGTGTCGGTTGCGGCCTACGTGCGGCGGACGAGAAACAAACCACGCCGAGTACGGCCACGAAGCGAATATGGAGATGGGCCGTGACGGCATCGCATCGGGCGAGGAAAACACTACTGCCGCGCGGAAAATTCCCCGCTGTATCAAGAGAGTATCCGTGAATATCGCGAGTAGCGGCATACGCTCCTTCACTTCGCTACACTACGAGCTGGGGTGCTTGCGCGCCACCGTGGGCGGGAGTAGTATAGACGAACTAGGCTGTGCGTTAGTGCAACTTCGCATAGTCGCAGTATATTTATTGTAAGCATAAAATCCTATTGCAATCATTTAATATTGGGTCGAATTTATGGAAATTAATTCAAAGAACTTTTTTTCCCGCCCTTGTATGGTCCGGTACGGTATTCGGAGCGATCTGTCCGCTCTACATCTCTATATGACTCAGGCTTGGTGAGAAGGCGGATTTCGAAAAAACAACCGGGAAATATTTTCGATAATGGCTTGGTGTCGACGCAGATGTCTGACTGTGCAGTTGGCCATTTTCGCCCGTGATTGGTGCTTTAATTTAATAGTAGTCACTACATCAGTGAACACTATACTAGCAGCGAGCCTTCCTGTTCCTCGGGCTTAGGTTTTTTCCTCTTTTCTTGAATTTGCTTGGTGGCCTCCACTGCTTTTTCTTGCAAGAATTTCATTTCTATAATAGCAGCGATGGTTTGTCCAATGATGTATTGGTATAGCGATAGTGTAGGTATCGTTTATCACATCCCGATCTCGGCATCAGATTATGAATAGCGATATCAAAATAGCGATATCCAGCGAACGATGAACAGGGATAGATGACATTCGTGTAGATCTTCGGGATATTCCAAGTCCACCTCCACCGATATATAGCAATGACGACGACCATTTAGAACCTGTGCGGTATGGTACATTTCAAGTGATGGTATGGTATATTTTTAACGAGCCATCTCTACTTCAACAGGGCGTCAAATGATGGCATTGTGCCCCTGCCAAAAGTGAACTGTTTTAGGATACGGATATTTATAGTGGTATATACAGATACCAGATCCCAGACAAAAATACCCGTTCGGGCGCAAATGGCCACATTGAGGTAGCATAGAAAAAATTTAAAAGCGGTTTTTTCAAGAGCTGATTTTTAAAAGTGACAACAAGCAGAAAAGAAAGCGGACGAAAGTATGAGGATATTAGGGCGCAGGAATGCTTAGAATACGCTGGACTAGGGCGAGGGTGAATTTCAGGTGCTCCTGTCGAAGTACTTCATAGAATGCAAGGCCAAGACGTCACACGTTGTGGCGCAGCCGGAAAAAAACGCGTCTCATCATGTTGTGCGTATGTTGTGCGCATATAGAGCACAAGTAACCAGAACATGGGGCAAATGCCGGTGAAAAATTCATCATGGACTCCAGCATTACAAATCATGGAAGCGACGCGATGCATTAGTAAATACTAGGGAAGGAACAGTTTTAGCTCCACATAGCGATTTTGGCATATCCATTTCAGAATTCCACATACAGGTCCACCTGCAATGCTGCAAATTAAGCTTTCCTGATACACCCTCTGAGTAGGCTCGATCAGATAACGAACCTGTAATGCCCCTTTTATCACCCCGAAACCTCAACGCGCCGGTTATGGCGGTGTTGCGCTGAGAAAAGCACAAAAAGGAGCGAAAATAGGGTTACTCAAACACTTGATGCGTTAAACCATCAATAACTTCAATTCACTTGAGAGCGTATAATATGCAGTAGCAATGTTTCTGCTTTTACCCTCATTGAACTACATATTGCGCTTCAGATTGTCGTCTCACATTCAAGGTCGCGAATCACCTTGAATATAAGATTTTGGGGTTTTGATATTTAAGTAAGGTCGCTGGTCATTACCACGGTGACCGTTGCCTACTTTTATTCTTCATTGCCAATTTGATTGAATTTGCTTGTCAACTTTTCTTCTCTCTCTCTCTCTCTCTCTCTCTCTCTCTCTCTCTCTCTCTCTCTCTCTCTCTCTCTCTCTCTCTCTCTCTCATGCAAACTGTGACGGGATAAGTATCATTAAAAAAAAAAATCTGACGCGGTTTGTACTGACAGCGACCGCTGATTACATTCACCTCAGCTATGCGAGGTACGGGTACTCACCAAGGCACAGGCGGATGGTTGATAATATGTACTTATCTTTTTAGCTACCCGTACAGGTACGATGCGTATATCTATACAGACTACAGGTACTCGAAGATAAGCAGTAGTGCGTCCACGACTGGTATCGATGTGTACGGGCGGTATCTGAATACTGTATTTATTACCTGTTCGTCAAGGACGTTGTACGGGTACCTATAGGATGTCATAATAATGAAAACTCACTCGAGTCCAGCTGCCCAGCAGCAGAACAAATATGCTACCTGTACAGTATAATAAATGGAACATTTGTTACCGTAAACTCTACACCCGCTTCTACGGGTAGTACGGGTAGTCGCTGTGCAGTTGCGTCATAGATGACGCTTTCAGCACTGCGCGGCATCCGACGTGATGCACATTGTCCAAGTAAATTGTCCGATAGTATATGTACAGGTACGGGTAAGTGTAAAATATGTATGGCGGGATAAAGAGATCAAACCAGCCCTTGGACCGAGACTTGGCTTTCCAAACGTGCCGATATCACGCTATCGCTGATATCTACCCCCGACCGAGACGACAGAATGCTGAGCCATTTGCCGTAGTGGTCGCCGGGTGGTCCTTTGTCCTTTCAGATGATATGGTGACAGGTGTCGGTAGATTACCGATAACATATGTTCTGACTGAGCATCAACTCAGAACGAACAGGGTGTCTTGAGGGGGCTATTTACACACCATGATGGCCTATTCGAACGTAGACGCGCGGGGCGATCAATTCAACCTGCCATACACTCGCGTGAAGTATGTAAGGTTACTCTTACCGGAATAACTGTGGCTACTTTACAGTGCCCTCTAAACGCTAGCCCTGCAATGTGCGAAGGCACTCCCTGCTTCTACTCCGTTCTGCACATACCCATGCACAACTGGGAAACCAAACAAAAGGGAGGGAATGTCAGGAGAATATAAGTGAAGGTCGACTGAGCTGACTGTACCTGCTTGCCACTTTGAAGTGATGTACTTCTGCCCTTCTCTCGCGGTTGTTTAACTGTACCAGCTCCTGCCCTTTTCCTGTTGTCTGTGTGAGTAAAACTGTGTTGTGTCGCCGGGACTGTGACCGTCGTCCTTCTGGCCCGACTCAACTGCATCGACGAGCGATATCTGTCCCTTCACAACTTGCTGCGCGCGCGCGTGTCCGCCTCTCCGAGACGCTTGTCCCGTATTTTGAATTCGTAGTATATGTAGTCACTACATGACCCCCATTGTACGTAGCATGTACAATAATATTTTACGACTGTACCTGATATCTGGCCAAACCCCCGCGAGCATACGAAGTTTTGTCCCAAGTCTGGATACCACTCAAGCCAGCCAAAAGATGTCTGGCAGTGCCTCCCAGCACTACACACAGTCCAGATACCACCAGGATCTACTTAGCGATAGATGCTCCTAAACGTTTTTGCACCATAACCATTGACACCGAACGACGCGTTACGGCCGGTGTGCGTCACAAGACTGTCATATTACTAGCAGCATCGTGCACCAAAATACCCCGGGATTTCCAAGCGGGCTGGGCTTGCAAACGAGGAAGGAAGTGTCTTGTCGCCCTCAACCAGTCTGCGTGCGGCGTGCGCATGCGGGCACGACGTCGACATGTAGGGGCAACAACTCCAAACAACCACACTAAAGCAACTCCACAGTACAAAGTCAGCTGACGACAGTAACATGCAGACATTTTTCGCAGAGGCATCAATACGCGCAGACATTTTTCGCAGAGGCGAGAACATAGACCGAATATTACAGCCAAGGGCGCTGCCAGGCGCAGCCGAATATAGCAACACTCTGTTGCTTCGCTACCAGGCACCTGAACAAGCCCAGAATGCGGCTGTAATGATAGACGGGTAAAGTTTTGTTTAGGTACGAGGTCCGGCACTGCCCTACTCGTCGCTCTCCAATACCTCCAGGATGGCGATAACGTCTGGGTGATCGTCCCCGAGGTTGTGCCTCTGTATCTCTAGCGCTCGCTCCAGCAGCGGCCGGCCCACCTCGTCCCGGCCCTGCTCCAGATGAAGCACCGCCAGATCCGTGAGCGTATGCGCGACGTCGCTGGAGTCAGGCCCCTGCACCCGCTCCCATATCGCGAGCGCTCGTTCGTACAGCGGCTGCGCCTTGTCGTACTCCCCCTGCTGATTGTACAGGATGGCTAGGTTGGATAGGCTCTCCGCGACGTCGGGGTGCTCCGGACCCAGCTCGCTTTCTCGCTGCGCCAGTTCGCGTTCATAAACAGCGGGGTCCTCCTCCAGCACCGCCGAGTCGTCCACCATTTCATTCGCCGGCGCTGGCTCCGGCGGAGGGGCGGCCTTCTTCTGGGGTGGCGGCGCCGGCTGCGCCGCTTCCTTGACCTTCTTGCTCGGCGCTTTTTTAGGAGGCGGAGCGGCTGACGTGGCAGGAGGACCTGTCGCACGAGGCGCACTGCCTGGGTCAACCTCCTCCAACTCCAGTTCCAGCTGCTCTCGCAGAGCCTTGTTCATCTCCGTTGGCAGCTGTGGCCGCATAGCGTCACCCACACGCTCGTAAACCATCACCGCACACTTGACAGCCGTGGAGCGGACGTTTTCCTTCGCCGAGCCAAATGCCGCACCTATGTAGGCCATGACGCCCTCCAGCGGGAGACCCTGCCCACCCTTACCCGTGTGCACGCCAAACTGGGGCAGCAGCTGCTGGATGAGGTTCAGCCGAGCCAGTACTGGCTTCCATGCCGACTGAGACTTGACAGGCTTACACACCTGATGCGCAATGACCTGGTCCATGCCTGGGGTGGTAGCGAGGTGAAGGAGGCCCTCGGCTGCGGTGGACTGCGTGCGGCTGTTGTTATCACCCGTCTTGTCCATCAGGATGGTCACAAACTCAGAGCAGGTGGACGCAAGGTCACGACTGCCCACATGCTGGCCATAAGTGTCAAGCATAGTGCGCATGTTAGACATACCACTCTGAAACACATTGGCCACTTTGTCTTTGAGTGCTTTCCCTATGGCTTTCGTCAGGTGGCGCATCTCATCTCGGTGGTCACCCTTGGGAAGCCCACCCTGGCTCAGCTGCGTCTCCATCGCCTGCATGCCCGCCTCCCTTAGCTGCCAGTTCTTAGAGTATATACACATAGCCACGTACTCCCCCAGTAAGTCCACCAGCGGCTCGGCAGCGGCATGGTCAGCGCTTGTGAAGGGCTCGGGGGCAGGGAGGTCGGGGGGGAAACCGGGTGGTGGCTTCAGGCCCGCGGGGAGTCTGGGGTGTGAGGGCTCAGCGCGGATGGGGGGAGAGTTCTCCATCTGCGCCTGCACCGAGGGGCTATCCAGTCGGTAGGCGCCCTTCCCCATGGCCGGGCGCTCGTCGTAAGCCTCGTAGCTCGGAGGGAAGGAGCCGCCACCGTAGTTGGGGTCACGGGAGTGTAATACTCGGCTGCCACCGGGAGGTGGAACGCCGTCCGGTCCAGGCAGCTCATCTGGGTGGACGCCGTAAGAACCACGCTCGCTCGCACCCGTTGGGCTCTGCTGCTGTGACAACCCACCGTCCTCACTGTAACGAGCACTCTGTGATCCCATCATGGGATGCTGCTGCGCACCATTCATCCCCTCCGGTGCCCCAGCCACATCCAGGACGCGGTCAAAGATATCCTGTAACAAACAAGTACTACAATACGTAAGCCCATACTACCGTTTCTGGACAAAAAGCACACTCACCAACCTCGCGCTCCATGATGTGGTTGCATCATGCACGGGGTGACCGACCTGCGGGTTATTGGAGCGTCGAGGGACACCGGGCTTGTTGGAGCCATCTGCCTCGGCCGCACGTCGCAGTTTGTCAATGTCCACCTTGAGCTGCTTTGCGGCATCATAATCCTCACGCTGGCACAGCGATATGTGGTGTCAGCCTTCCCCTCGCCCTCTCGCTCACCTCTTTAGATCTCTTCCTCCCCTCCCCTCCACTCCGCTTCCCTCCCCTTTTCTTCCATTCACCTCCGCACCCTGCAACCTATCCTGACATTCCCCATCAACTGCGTTTGACCCTAAAAGGCCAGGCACATACCTCCACAGCTGCTGCTTTCTTCGCCTCTAGCTGGCCGATTTTCTGTCCGACACTCCGCAAGCGGTCAATTGCAGCCTTCAACTGCTTCGCCTCGTCGTAATCCTCATTCGCCACAGCAGCCTCCTTCTTGGCATGCAGTTCACGAATGACGGTGGCAGTCTTGGAGTCCACACCCATGTCCAGGGCGAGATCAGACTGTGGGTAGCGGCTGGTGGGGTGACTTGTGCGGCTGGAGGTTGGCGCACCCCTACCCTCAGGCACTGGCTCGCCAAGCAAGTTCAGAGCCACTATACCAACCTGAACAAATAGGGGCACACATATCAGACTCAACAGACAGAACATTAGAGACTGTTTACAATTTGGCCGTGTAAACAGCTCATTCTGGTCAAATTCCAAAGTGGTTGCTATTTTCTGAAGAAGCATGTGTGTGTGGCGCTGCGAGTGCGTGCGTATGTGTGTGTGTGTATGTGTGTGTGTGTGTGTGTGCGTATGTGTGTGTGTGTGTATTTGAATGTGCTTTTATGTGTGTAGCGATGTGTGTGTGTGTGTGTGTGTGTGTTTGTGCATGTATAAATGTGTGTGTGTGTGTGTGTGTGTGTGTGTGTGTGTGTGTGCATGCGTGGAACTTTAGTGCAAATGTCTGCGTGACTGCATGGGTGTGTGCGCGCGTGTGTGTGTGCATGTTTGAATGTGTTTGTGGCACAGTGTGTGTGTGTGTGTGTGTGTGTGTGTGTGTGTGTGTGTGTGTGTGTGTGTATGTGTGTGGTATTTTTGTAAGCATGTGTGCGTGCGTGCGTGTGTTTGTGTGTGCATGCGCGTGCGTGCGTGCGTGCGCGTGCGTGCGTGTGTGCGTGTAAGTGTGCGTGAGTGGGTTCGTGCGTGTGCGTGTGTGCGTGTGTGTGTGTGGTGTGTGTGTGTGTGTATTCTAGAGAGTATTCGGAGGTTGTTGGCGGTCAAGGCGGTCAAGAGGCGTGCCTGGTTATAAATGTTGAGCTTGTTGATGTGGCAGCGCTGGACGACCAGCTTGAACACCGACGCGGTGGTGTTGACATGCACGCTCTTCAGCTCCCGAGCCTGGTGCCCACTACGCTCGTTGCTATCAAAGGAAAGGTGGCCCAGGCGGCGCATTTGCGCTCGGCCTGGGTCGGAGCCACCCGGCGGGAGGTTGCCCACGTAAATCTCCAACTTGGTCGCGATTTTGTACTCGTGCGACAAAATTTGAATCTGCTCAATCTTACTTGGCTGCTCAAGTTGCAACGTGATTTCTTGAGGGAACTTGCAGAAGCGTGGACACTGCCACCCTCGCGTCTGCGGGCTGTGGTACAGCAGCTCCCTCGCCGGGTAGTCGGGGTCCTCGCCCGTGCACGACAGGACTGTGAAGCGTAGCTTACCCTGTCCACGCGACATCCTGAACCGCGCGCCAGTTTTCGTCCCACCCCCTCCCTCCTACAACAACTTCTCTTGTAGAGGCTTCCAAACCTAGCGTACCCTCCGCGAGAGCTCCTGGTCCCAGAGCCGGCAGAGGGTGGTCAAACCCCAGGGCCGCGGGTCGGAGGGACTTCGCACCCGCCGCGCCTCAAAAGTCACAAGATGTCCACGCTCCCGCCAACTAGGGGGGTGATGGTAGCTCTAAATCTCGGTATACGTTCAGGGTGGAGTGTCAACAGGTGGGTCGGGTACGTGAGGGTAGCTATAGGTCGCGGGTCGGGCTGCGGGTTTGGCGCTGGTCGCTAGCGCTGTTGGTGACCAGCTTGCTTCTTGCCAAGAATACTATCGGTAGCGTACCAGCATGCAAGTACAAGTACCGTAGAGTACATGGGAACGGGTATCCTGTCTGTATCGTCCCTTTTTTTTCTTCTTTTTTTGGCGCCCCCGGGATATGGGACTGGTAGGTAACCCACACAAGACGCCCTCTACATGCGGCGTTTTGCAAGCATGACTGAGAGCAGAAGTTCGAAACAAACCTGAAACTCTTCATCGATCATGCTCCTGGGTAGGCGACGCTCGTGTTAGTGCATTACGTACATTGTACGAGAACCGTACCGTATTGCGCTAACCCCACACGAGGCCACTGTTGGAATTTCACCAACTAAAACCTTCCAATGACATGCTAACAAACATGAATGCATTCCCGGCACTGACCAAGAAAGGTTTGCCCTACACGTCCGGGCGTCGGCCCATTCGAGTAATGCGAGGACCAAGGCCCATCTCACGGAGCAAAACATTTCGGGAGTGCGATACATGAACTACACAGAAAGCAATATGAGGGAGGGCTTGGCGCCATAACTGGAAAACCCTCCCATTTCCTGTAAAATGAATGGCGCCATGAAGGGTAGGGGGACACCGCCTTTAAGTAAGGCATTTATATTTTCAGGGGAGGCAGCGAATTGACGTACAAGACCATTGAACTATGGGGCTAACTTCCCAAAATTACGACGGTGGTACTCCCAACGTGGGCATTCAAGCAAAATATGTTCTATAGATTCATGCACATCCCCGCCGCATGCAGGACAATGCTGGAGAAGACGTTCAGGCATGGCATGAATGCGGGCTAGACGACGGGCGGTAGGAAATACACGCGTACGAAATTGAACCATAACGTTCCCCCCCGAGTTGCCAACGGTCAGCTTGTTCGCATGGTGCGACTACATCGGAGTGGCGGCCTCGCGCCGTTACCCCGCATCGTTTAACACCGAATCCCATATAGTGGTCTTTTGCCCATCGGAAAAAGTGGGCTAAACATGGCATGCAAGTTATCGAGAGATGGTGCAAGGCCCACGGTGTCGTCGGCGAATAATTTGCCCGGTACCCTTAACGGTTGCCTCGCACCCCAATCCTTCTATCCAAGAGTCAAGCATATCAACGCAACCCGGCACCTCGCACCCCAATCCTTCTATCCCGTCAAATGTATCATTAACAAATATGTTAAGAGGGTTGGGGATGTTGGGCACCCTTGCCGCAGTCCGCACTCTATTGGGATGGGGTCGAATAATATGCCCGGGGCCTCTCGAGCTTTTACTTGGACAGTGATATCCTTATATAGAGCTTTAAGGAAGGATAGCATATGTCCCGTAGTCCCATTACCCTCTAGTTTTTATAATAGAAGTTCATGAGGAATAGTATCGTATGCTTTATGTACGTCTATAAACCCCGATACGTGGGTAACCCTAACGCTTGGCGGCGGCTTGCGACATCAAATATACTCGCGACTTGCAAGGGGCATTCCTCCCATGGCATAAATCCTCCTTGCCACCGGCGGATTACTTCATTCGTTCGGCATACATATTGAAGACGTTGGGTTACGACCGTCATTAGTAGTTTAATAAGAGCCCCCATACTGGAAATGCCTCTATAATTGTCCATGACTGTCACGTCCCCCTTTTTTCAGTATTGACACGACCGCGGAGCTACACCATTGCTTAGGGACACATTTCGTAGTCCATGTCTTATTTATCAACTCCAATAGGGATTTGCCAAATGGGCTATCCGGGGCGTACATCGACAGTTTTAAGGTCTCCGCGGTTATGTCATCCACCCTGAAGTTGTATGATCATTTAATCTTTTTAGGGCCTTGCAATGTTCCCCTCCGGCAATTGGTCCATTAATACCGTTTAGCTCGGAGGAGGGTAGCCGGCCCCCTCGGCGGCGTTTCCATGCCCCGCGGTAAATGGTAGCCCTACAGGCAGCATGATGAGGATCGCGCAAAAGCTCACGATAGTGCCGCGCCCAACACGCGTTAATTTTACCCGGTTTGGTATGGAGTACTCCCGACGTCGGATCGCGCATTGGTTGTTCTGCATGGTTGCCTTGCGTAGGATGACCCTTGGTAATAGAGCGGGCCCAATTCCAAAAACCCTGCGTACCACCACCGTGTCTAGAGTCGTTAATGGCCTTGCCCATGGCTCTAGCCTTTTGGCGGCGGCGCTTACTTCGGACCATGTTTTAACCCGGAAGCGCGTAGCGACATACCTGTCCAATGCTACGGAATGGTGAGGGCCGCGGGCCTCTTAACAAGACGCCAAGAAAGCATGCCGACGACGAGCGATAGCCCCTAGGATAGAGCGTTGTAACGGAGGCCCGAGGCCCTTACGCTGAGTGCGTGAAACCGCCCCTACCCTACGGGCTGTACATCATACGGCTTGGACAAAACCATCGGCGGCGGCATCGATTGAGTCGGGTTCCCATGACATGGCCCCATCCATAGGCGCGTCATTGGGAGGGGTTAGTACCGCGAACGGGTTAGCGGTGACTAAATCGCGGAACGGTTTCGGCCACCCAGAATAAGGATCCCCCATGCTAGCCGGCTTCGGGATTGACCGGACGGACAAGCGTTCTAGCAGGGGAGGGGTGGGGATGTTCGAACAAGTCACCCGCAAGGCGAGGGACGAGGGACGCAAACGAAGATAGGGAAGTGGTCGGGGTTGTCCCATGAATAGTCTACAACGACAGAGTGTGGGAAGGAAAGGGAAGGGCCCATGATGGGGAGCCATGCTACGAAATAATCGATCACCCGGTAACTACCCCTCCAGCATGTACCACGCACGCGCGCCAAACTGTTTTCGTATCCGGTACACACCGCCAACACCGCAGCAGAGCATCCAACTGTCGTTCATCGAGGTTCCAACCCCCCCCTAAGATGACGGGATTTTTTCACGAAACTACGCCAGCTCCTCGCGCAAGCGGCAGCGGTACGGTTCCCCTTGCGATCCGGTAGGGAGATAGGCCGAGGTAAAAATAATGCCCGCGGAGTCGTTACTATCGCCTCCGCCCACGCGGACACAAGTCCAACACGGGTGGGGCGTGCCGATGACCCTAGTATGTAGCGACGACCGGACCAAAACACAACATCCACGCTACGAGGCAACGCGGTCCCCGAGCGAATAACAATCGGAATACCATGTAAACCGCGCCCGCGCATCGGTGGCCCTAACTAATGTCTCTTGAAGGAGAAGAATATCTAAAGCCCCACGAGCATTGTACCGACCTCCTCTATCTTAGACGAAAGCCCGTTCACGTTAAGGGTTGCTATATGAAGGTGGGCGGGTGGGCACGGAGGAGTTGTACCTATCGTCCTACATTGATTTGATAAAAATCTCTATACACTATAGTGTGTCGTGGTAGTGTGTATATACACTCCTCCACAAAAGTATGGACATGCATATTATGAAACATATAAGCTAGTCAAAGACACGCTCCCCTCTCACCACGCCAAACACGACGACACCCAGGTAATACCAAAAAATTGGAGAGCCGGGAAGCAAGTAGCTAGCCGTCATTCGGTATGTTTAGACCTGAGCTTAAAACTAAAGTTGTCGGTGGAGTTTATCGAGTTGAGCCCATGAATTCCCATGAATTTGTGTGAACTGCACACGTCGTTCTGATCGGCACGCGCCCACGCTTGGGCATTGCTCAAGCGCTCATATCAAGGTGTACATTACTCAGTGCTCGATATAATCTCATTTTTGGGGACTTGTTGGAGGGGGTTTGGAGGCGTGGGTGTCTGTTGTAAGTAATATCTTATAGTTATTAGTTGCAGATAGCTACTGTAAGCTATTCTAGATATGATTAGTACATGTTTAGATCGGACATACCGATAACGTGTTTGATTCGGTACAGAGCTGTCGCTAGGCTACAGCTCACTCACTTCTGTTGTCCCGACACCACGCCTCGGGCTAGTTGTCTTTGTGACTGTCCCTTCTGCGTGACTGTGATTGTAACGGCGTTCCCGAATTGCCGAAAACGCGCTTTTTTTGTACACGCGAAAACGCCGTCACGCGCGCCCGACCTACGTCGCGGCATGACCACCGACACGCGCCCACGTACACTGGCTCAGAAACCCTAAGGCCTTAGTCGATGAATGAGCAGGGATAGGGCCTCTAAAGCACGTAACTTGACCCGTTGTCATGTTATTTCAGGTTAAAACCTATATGTAGTTGCTGGTCGCATCATGCTGCGTGATATCACATTTTAACAATCTGTGAGCGCAATGCCCGACGAGGTCGACGAGTATCCGCCCGCCACGCAGGGCAGCCGTAAACGCACAGCTACACGGGGAGTTCAACTTCTGTGGAGGATGCAAGGCCAGCACGCCGGGGGAAAGCTGAGGCAATCGCGTGAGAGGAAGCGTCGCGGTACATACCGGCCCGTACTCGCCGAGCGCTTGCGTGGCTTTCAGTTATGCTGGTCGAGGTGGAACGCCTCACGGCGGCGAATCAAAAGAGACGGAGCAAACTAGTAGACTAGCGACAGGTATTGTAGGAGAAGCAACGGTTATGTAGCGAAAAGGCTAAAGCTAGCAGGCTTCGCACGGCGTGACGGCGGCAATCGAGTCGGACGCTGCGCATGCCGCGAAACTATGGAGGGAGGTGTATCCCTATACAGTCTACTCTTGACAGATAGGATCAGCAACTAACTTGGAATGATAACACGGTTCTGTGTAATTGTTTGCTTCATTTGGTTTACGTGCATACATGCATCGTGACATCCTATCAGCCACAACCAATTGGTGTTGCACGTTAGTGTTGCTGCTCTTGCTGCTATTGTTGTTGCTGTTATTGCATATGTTGCATGACGGTGATGTGGCTGATCCAGATGTTGATAATGATTTTGTTACTTGCATATGTTGTGCTTGTTGGTTTTGTTGTCAAGAATGTTGTTGATGTGTGTTTATCATGCTACAGTTTGCTAATGCTTCTGATGTTGCTGGCATGCCGATGCTTTCACAATTGTTGTTACTGCCACTGCTGTTATTTTTTCTATTCTCACTGCATGTCAAGACATTATTGTTGCTGCTGCTATTTCTGCTGCTATTGATGGTGTTGTTTGTTGATGTTCTGTTTTGTATGTTCGTTGATGTCATTCTTGCTGCTACTCCTATTGCGTGCTAATGTAATTGTTGCTGCTACTGCATGTTGATGCTGATGTTGTTGTTGAATGCGTAACTCTCGTGCTGTTGTTCTTGCTGTCTATGCTACTGTTATAGTTCTTCGTGCTACTGCTTTCCTTTGCTTATGTTCCTATTGCTGTTTATGCTTCCTGAAAATGCCACTATTCCCGCTACATGGGGATGCACATTTCGCTCCTGCTGTATTGCCACCACAGATGGTCCATTTGCACTGCCATTGTTGTTTTGATTTATGCATCTAGTGACGACGGTGCTGCGGCTGCTGAAAAGGCAAGGGTATGGTATGGCAGTAACCATCAAGAGCACAGCACGATGACCAGCTCGCCCTCAGCCAAAGTGGGCATGTTCTCCAACTCAGCACCATTATGGCGAATCACAACACACGCGCGCGCACACACACACACACACACACACACACACACACACTGATGCGCCCATTGTTCCCAAACACACACACACACACACACACATATACCCCATCAGAAGACCGATGGAATCAAGTTGAAACTGGCAGAGTAAGTTTCAGTACGTTTCGCTCGTGCTGTATTGCCACTACATATGGCTCATGTGTGCCGCCACTGTTTCTGTGCTTTATGCATAAAGGGTTGATGGTGCTGCGGCTGCTGAAAGAGAGCAGCACGTAAAAGCTCGCCCTCAGCCGGAGTGGGCAGGCTCTCCAACTAAGCACCATTAAGGCGAATCACGACACACGCACAAACACGCATACGCACACACACACACACACACACACACACACACACACACACACACACACACACACACACACACACACAAACATGCACACTCACATACACAGTGATCCGCCCATGGTGCTCAACCACACACACATATGCCCAAACGGAAGATCGATGCAATCATGTTGAAACTGCCCGAGTATGCAAGGAAGCGCAAAACGTTATAAGACTTGATTATTACATAGCTATGTTAATATGCTTTGGTGCTGTCATGGTGGTGAAGTGTTAGGTGGTGGGGTTGGTGTTGTACAATCGCAGCCCTATACGGACGGACCGCAGCGCGTCCGACATCTCCGTCACTCCAAAACCTGCTGGGAGTTATCGCGGCGTTTTAACTGAGGCTTCTCACCTGAAATGTCCTTTGGGCTCAGCATAGTGAGTCAGAATGGGCCATGCGAACCTAGAAGACGTAGTGACTGGGTAGCCCACTGGGAGCTGTAGGTCCCCGTCGGGCCAAGCCGACCACGACTGTCGTTTTGAAGCGTTTTAGTCACAGCAAACGTCAAAACTCCCTTGCCAACAGTCGCTACTCCATCTACGGCGGTTGACCTGCCACTTTGACGAAGAAAAACGGCGGCGGTAAGTGGTGACGACAAGGCACAGTGTACGCATTTTCGCACAAAGGCATACAAAACGCACCGCTCATCCGCGTCGGCGTTTTTTCGCAATCTGCACCTGTAGAACAGAGCGCACAGAAAGAACGATTGGAAAGGATAAACAAAAATCCGCTTTGGACGTTGGCAAAAAAACACTCTTTCCTACTATTGTGGCTTGTTTACCGGTTGGAAGGGCAAGTGGATGCTCCAGTATTCAAGCCGGAGTAGGTGGGGGTGGTTGACAAGATAGTGGTGAGACGGTAGCATGCTTACCGTTCCGTGCTGCAAGAACGACCCGCGTGTAGCCGCCTGAGCACCAATTGACCGCCCACCACCGGTAACAAGTGCGTTAATACATGAGTTGATGGTGTGTTGGTTGTGGTGGACAACGTCTGTGTTCGCGCTACACAATCGCGGTTGGGGTGGCCGCGGGTTAGCGAGGGCGTACGAAAACGTCGCTAGTACCTCGGCGACTTTTCGCAATCTACACCTGTCGAACTGAGCACACATATAGAACGATTGGAAAGGATAAACAAAAATCCGCTTTGGACGTTAGCAAAAAAATACTCTTTCCTACTATTGTGGCTTGTTTACCGGTTGGAAGGGCAAGTGGATGCTCCAGTATTCAAGCCGGAGTAGGCGGGGGTGGTTGACAAGAGAGTGGTGAGACGGTAGCATGCTTTCCGTTCCGTGCTGCAAGAACGACCCGCATGTAGCCGCCTGAGCACCAATTGACCGCCCACCACCGGCAACAAGTGCGTTTATGAAAGACTTGAAGGTTTGCTGGTTGTGGTGGACAATGTCTGTGTTCGCGCTACACAATCGTGGCTGGGGTGGCCACGGGTTAACGAGGGCGTACGGCGGTTTGGTGCCGCGTCGAAAACGTCGCTAGTACATGTTTTCCGACCAAAATTAGCGCGCACGCTTTTGCGGTACTTAAGAACGCATGCGTTAGTTACCTTCCATATTGATCGTGTGTGCACGGTTTAACACTGTCGTGTTCAATGCGCGAGGTATGGTTGGCGGGTGTGTGAATGGAGCATGGAAGTTCACGCCACATGCACGGGTGATGTATTTGGAAACAAGCAAGTACAAACCCACATTGCGCAGGTTTGAATAAGCCACGCACACTGTGAATAGGCGAGGGCGATTGGCTTTGGTGAGGGGCAAGGTCCAACTTGGCCGGTTGGGACGCATCTCGTTTACGGTGATGTTGGGAATGCTTGGGTATGAGGTTGTCCCAACCACATGCGCCTCACTTGTGGCACACGTCGGGAATTAGGCTCGGAAATCAGTAGGAATAAAGAATTGGTAAATACATATCGACAAATCGCCGTATGCACTGGGCCGAATTCGACGGGTGTTGCTTGACAATGCGGCTCAGCTTTGCCGGAATAATGAGTAAATCATAATATTTCCATGTCTCGGTGTATGAATTCCGGATTAGGTGCGTTCGACGCGCATTGAAAAGGCGCGTCCCACTCTTCATCTTTAAAAAAGTTTTGATCTTATTCAAGTAATTTATGATCGCTTGAACATTAAGACCGAAAGGAGCTTGCCCTTGGGCTGTGCGCGTATCGGTGGTATAAGTCTACATACGCGATTTTGCGCGTTTCCCCCACAGGGGCATGTCCAATACCTCCTTCCTCCGTCGTCCATGCATCATATTTGCGCGACCGTTGCATAAGCATTCATATTACGGCACTATAGGTGCGCCCGTTACTCTTTTCGTTTGACCGGCACAACGATTGTTTGAAAGAGCGTGCCGCACGGGAACGGGCGCGATAACCCCAAGTACACAAGCCGGGTAGTGCTCGAATTTGCCCCCATATTTGCCGGCGCAATCCATCTTGGGCGCCAAAGCATTGCCTGGGATTTCAGAAGATTTGTCAATAAATTCGACACATGTTACATTTTTTTACTTGCGAACGTGCAAAATCGTGTCCGGGCTTTAGTGAAGGAGTTTTGGAGCTTTTCAATATTCCCTAGCAGCGGCGGGAGACCGCGAAGCCCGGAGAAACATAACGGGAACTCGTCAAAATTTCGTCACCCGCAGCCGAGATGGCCAACCGCCCCAACGCGTTGTCGTTTCCACTTGTCGACCGTACTGCTCACGTCGATTGCATATTTTTCGTAGTATGCCACCTTCGTCCGTTGGACTCTCAAGCGTTGGCGCCTTGTCCACGTAGCCGGACGATTTGGGAACACTCGTAAGGCCGCACAAGAGTATAAAGCAACCGTGAAGGTTGTCGGGAAGTGATGCCGGCGCGCTAAAGCGCTACCGGGATAGTAAACGACACACCAAGTGCGGGTAGGCCCCAAGCGCCCTTGACGTCCGTAGAAGCCATGCGCCTTGTGGAGAAGGGTGCAAAGCGTGGTGTAAAACCTTAAACCCATTGACACACCCGCCAACCATACCTCGCGCATTGAACACGGCATCCACGCCTCCAATCCCCCTCCAACAAGTCCCCAAAAGTACGGTTATGGGAATCACTGAGTAATATTCAGCTTGGTATGAGCGCTTGAGCAATGCCATAGCGTGGCGCTCGGAACGACGTGTGTAATTCATACAATTTCATGGGAATTTATGGGCTTAAATTTTGTCTCGATGCACAAGCTTTTACATTGCAATCAAAGCTATCCATTACGCAGGGTAGAAGTCCCATATCACCCGTATGTTGTCCGTGACAACAGTGACTCAAAACCACGCATCGTGGATGTAGTGAGCCGGACGTGAGGACTGCATGAAACGCGATAAAGTATAGTACTAGAACCTCCCAGCTTAAGCACATCCGACCATCTTGCGAGACGGTATCTATCGAGAACAACGCAAGAGAAACTTACCACTTTGGTGCCGGGGTGCCCGACGAGGAGTGTATAGCGCTAAGTCTGCGTATATGCCACCGAGATATACAACGCGTCCGCTTCGTTGAATTAATGAAACCGGGATGCAAGCATCGGGCGTCGATATGTGTGGTTAGTAGCAAAGCCGTCGAAAAAGCCCAATAGTGGTAAATGGACCAAGAACTGCCCTTATTAACTTGTGCGTGTGTAACGATCACGCTAGTAAGCGATACACTAGTAGCGTGTAGCTAATCACTACTCAACAAGAGGTTTGCAAATAAGACCGCGCGACCGCTAAATACATGCTCACTATTTTCGGTCCCGGGCCGCGGGCCATAACGGAGATGACCGAACCGGGATTTAACGCTTGTGTTATACAGCAACAGCTGCAACAACGCCGTGAGAAGCTTTACGAATCATACCATTTTCATACATGTATGTTCAAATTAGGTAATTACGGTTCACACCTTACGAGCCACCCATAATGTGGTTACGGGGTCCGCGTTGGTGAAGCGGCCGGTATCCGTTGCAAGCAACAACGGTGCGGCGGTGCCTCGCGTAGTATGAACTTTGAAATTAATTGTTCTTACAACAAGTAACGATAAATTGATTGGTGTCTCAAGGCGTACCCAATACCGCCATCTAGGATATAGGGATATGGCTTAACGCCAGCGTTTTCCTTGTCCACCCCTCTCCGTCGGCAATAACAACATAATGCATATCATACAAGGACATACATGGTCTATCGCTACGATTAAATGATAAATACCATGTCGCTATCTCCACGAAGCGCGGCCCGCTCCCGCCGCTCGAGGGCGCTTATCTTTTTAGTTGGTCAAAATGTGTTGGTCGAGTCCGGCATGCCTGATCTAGGCTCATGTGCGACTCCGGTCGTGCCGGAGATGGGGGAGGGAAGGCAAGCGAAGAACCTCCTCGTTCAAGTCGTCGTAAGCCCCGACTCTATCCACACACACCCTTGTCTGAGATAATATCCGCTTCTCCCGTCGTCGCTCTCCACCAAGCCCGTACATCAAGTTTGGTGGCCGCCAACTGTTTCCGGCACCGGCTCATCCGCACTTTACCGCCCGTACCCTCCCCTCGTGGTTTGCGCGGCCAAGGGGCCGCTTATATGGGATGTGTGCTTTTGCGATAACCCTCGCACACTGCACAAGGCACTACTATCGATGGTGGGTACCGACGAGGGGGGGGGGGGGGGGGGGGGGTTGGGTGGGAAAGTCAGATCGGGGCTCCGACCTCAAAAGTGCCGGGTGCGGACGTTTTTACCGAAACCCTCCGTACATTATTTTCCCGGCGGCGGCCGATCTAAAATCAGCGCTGCCAAGCCGTGGCGCTCCTCTCGCCGCGGCTATCCTCCTCGCTCTTGGTGTCGACCTCCACCCCCTTGATGGGTTTGCTCGACCTTTGGAGCGCTCGTCGAAGTCGAGCGAGCACCCTTCCATGGCGTTGCTTCCCGGTTGGCCGCCGCCAGCTCCAACACCCGCGTCCCACCGCTGAACCGAACCCCTCTCGCCAGAAAATATAACGGACACCGCCCCCGCCTCCTTATCGGGAGAGTATCGGAAAGTATCTATTCGCGAAGAAACACATTGGACTGGCCGAGCAAGAGATCTTAGTGCTGGAGTACGGATATTATGACATGCAAAACCCTCCGCAAAGGGCTTCCCGACAGTTGATGATCACGCGGATCGCAGCTGCCGGTACCTCGTATAGCCCCCTACCGTGCCACGCATAGTACGGCTACATGGTTATAAGCGCTTACCGCGTGGAGGTAGAGGTAGGTGCCGACGGGCATGCGAGCGCACCCCCTCCGGGGCCGCCGCCGCTGCGCCGCCGGCGGGCGCCCTCATGTAGTAGCTAGATCGCCGCCGCGCGCGCATAGCAGATTCACAGCTTCGGAAAGAAAGTCGTGGGTATACATACTTAAAAGAGCTAAAGCCTTCATTCCAATAAGAAAATAGTACATGGCTCGTAGGAGCACGGCTCGGCCGGTACATGGCTCGCAGGACGAAAATATCACGAGCCATGTTCTCCGCGCTTTTCGGCATTCCAATAAGGCCGGTACACGGCTCGGACCGCAGTACATACGGGCTTTATATCGGGCTTCTACAGCTTTTTCTGCGCAGCCATGAGCATTGCGCCCGCACACACACTCTCACACAAACCTACCCGCACCCCCGCCCGCACCACGATGCTGAGCCTGAGGTGCATCACGCTTGTAGGGGGCCGTGGCCCTGCCCTTCGGCTTGGTGGCACTTTTGGATGCCGTTCCGCCTACGCTAGATGTGGTGATGGGGACGGACCCCGCAGCCGGGAGCTGTGTGTAGGCAGCTGCGCTCGCGGCCTCCACATCAGCGTATACGAAACACGCACGGTTACACGCACATACGTACACACATACACACACGCGCATAAGCACACGGTCACACACACAGGGTCACACAAGCACGCGCGCACTCTTTCCCACACACACTACAGTCACACGGATAGACACACGCAGATATAAGTGGATACGAGCATCGTCCCGGCGTACACCGGCGCTACCCGTCGGGCCGAAAATATACGGCCGTCTGGTTGTGCTTACTAACTTACATGTAACCAAAAAATTGAAATGAAAATAATTTACAACGAGAACCAAGCACATTATGGTTGTTGTCTAAGGGCCTTCTTGCACATGCCATCTAGGAGTTAGAATACAAAATTTAGGCCAAGGGGTCTCCTTGTCCATCCTCTCCGAAGGTGTGTTTGGGGCTTGACTCCCCCCAAGAGGATCATGGCATGGTAGGGTAAGGTGTGGTATTAAATGGGTGGGTAGTGTTAGAAATGTTTGTGAATAACTTGTTTGCAAGTGGTAAAGGATTCATTGATACGGTAGGTGTGGAGTAGACTGTGGAGCCACTTGACAGAGTGGATGTGTAGGCGGGAGAGGGTGCGGGTAGTGTGTCAGGTTGGGGTATTGGAGGGTTTTTCTGGTGGGTCAGTTCTAGGATAGGGTAGTGATTATTGTGTGTGTAAGGGAGTGGTGTATGCCGGTGCGGCTCATAACAATGGGTACGATGTGCACTTGTGTGCCTGGCTAGTGTGCGCGAGGTGCATTTGCAAAGGGGGTGTGTTTTTTCTACGATGAGGTGGTGAGTGTCTTTAAGGTTATCATACGTGCAACATTTCCATTCTTCTACCTGAACTTTACGAATAATGTAATATCTGCGTCGAGAGGGGGTATGGCCGACGAGGCGGGGTTATAAGAGTCTTGTAAAGTCGGGTTTATGTGCCGGGGGTCGGAGTTGGGTGGGCAGAATATCCTATGGCAAGGCTGCGGGGCAGCGGGTTAGGGAGGAGTGGTCGAGGCCTTCGTCGGCGTCCGCTCTCATGTAACCATTCTTTTTACTCGCACAATCCACTCGATACCGTATTTTGCTAGTGTATGAGCGCGTCTACGTAGTGCTAAATCATAAGGCAACAGTTGTGGCGAGAACCCGATAGCATGAGGCACAATCACATAAACAATATTACTTCAGTCCACAGAAAATCAAAAGAAGAATCAGCAAAATATACTTAGTAGCATATTCATCGCCATCAGCAGCCGTAGCACATGCTAGAAGTTGAATCGCTTGCGCAAGGAGTAGCAACAATAGGAGGAGCACAAAAATCAGCAGTTGCATCATCAACAGCAATAACAATAGCAACAATAACATATGTTCGTGTAGAAGCATAGAATGGTAAAGTAGAACAACGATAACTATATAAGTAGGAGTAGTAGCAAGAACAATACCGAGTACTTGCATTTTTCATGTCGGCATGTCTATGATGATACATGTACGTGCGTGCGCGCGCGCGCGCGTGTGTGTGTGTGTGTGTGTGTGTGTGTGTGTGTGTGTGTGTGTGTGTGTGTGTATGTGTGTGTGTGTGTGCCTATATTATACACACACATACCCTTTATGTCACCTCTTTATGTATATACCCTTTACTGTCACCCCTCAACCCACCCACATGCCCACCCGCCTATTGAAATTGAAATTGAAATTGTTTACAACAATACCAGTAAGAACCGGCTGTCGTCTTTGGGCCCCCCCTTTTGCTTTGCCATACAGGACTTAGAAGCGTGAGGTAGACCGTTAACCACTGATCCCAACCTCTCCAATGGCAGTAAAAGCTAATAATTTTGTAATCAAGAAAGACATATCTAAAAATAAATCCACTTGTCGAGAAATGCAAAACTAAACTGCTGCTCGACCTTCACGATGCACGGCCCGCTCCCGCCGAACCGGGGTGTCGACCGGCCTAGGCCGGTCGGCGTTCGGGAGGGACGACGGGCCAGCCTAATCTAGCTCCCGCGTGACTTCGGTCTTGCCGAAGGTAGGAGGGGAAAGGCTGGCAAAAAACCCCTCCTCGCGCGGTCGCTCGTTGATCCCGCCGCACCATTCCGTAAACCCCGCCCCAAGGTCTTGCCGCGTCCACCGACGCGGCGGTCCTCCGTGTCGAGGTCCCCCATCACCTCGAGGACAGGTGGGGGGGACCGAGACACACAGACATAGAAAAAACTAGCGCTCCTGCCTCCGCGCCTGAATTTTCCCCGCTCATTTCCCCGGTTTTTTCTCTGTCTGGTACCCGGGTACCTGTCGGTTTTCCAGACTGTGGCCGTACCCTCCCCCCTCTGATCGCGCGTCCACCGAGCAGCCTTTTCTTGAGCGGGGGCCTCCGCGCTCACCCGGGCCCACGCTCAAGGACCCCTAGGAGTATGAAGGTCTGTCGGGGTAGTGGGTGTCGAAGAGGGGGGGGGGGGCAGGTCACCGTAGCCGGATCCGGCGGGCCGCGGGCGCCCGGAATTAAACAAAACCCTCCGTGCCGGGTTTTCCGGCGGCGCCGACCCAAAGGGTCGTCACCGCCAGATCGTGTCGCTCCTCCCATCGCGACTGTCCTCCTTGCCGTCCCAGCTTACTCCTCCCCCGGGGAGATGACGCTGGACGACGTAGCGACGCGCTAGTGAGCGCCCTACCCTGGTGCTGCTCCCCAACTAGCTCGACGCCGGGTACGGACATTATTTTTAGTATCCAAAAAAAGCCCTCCGTACATGGCTTTCCGGCGGCGGCTGATCCTGAGGATAGCCGCCGCCTCCTGTAGCCGCTCCTCCGTCTGCGACTAGCCACCGTCCTGTGTCCTGTCTTGCCTCACCCCTCGGTAAGGTTCGACCGGCACAGGGCTAGTCGACAGCTAGCGAGCGCCCTTTCCTGGCGCTGCTTCCCGGCTGGCCACCACCAGCTCCAACACCCGCCTCCCACCGCTGATCCGGCCGTACCCTCCTCGCCATCAAATGTTGCCGTAGTACAGGCCCCACTCCTAAAAGTAAGCCTGTATCTAGGAGTATCTGTAAGTGAAAAAACATATCGGACGGGCCGAGCGGGAGATCTTGGCGCCGGTAGTGCACAGAAATTATTTTTTCAAAAGCCCTCTGTACAGGGCTTTCCCGACAGCTGCTGATCCCACGGATCGAACTGTCGGCCCTCTTAGCCCCCTACCGTGCAAGGCCTGGCACGGCTACGGGGTTTCCAGCGCCCACCACGGGGAGGTGAGGGGATGCCGACGGGCCTGCGAGCGCACCCCCCTCCGGGGCCGCCGCCGCTGCGCCGCCGGCGGGCGCCCCACCCGCCTAATATTTGCAGATGAAGGCCTCTCCCCCGACTCCCTCACCACTCATCGTGCTTGAAGACATCCTACCCTCCGAGCTCCGTCCCCCCGCCCACGAACCCGACTTTATCCGCCTCCTCGAACCTAGATTCGTTGGACATTCGCACGGTCAAAGACGATATTCTTCGATTAAAGGGGATTCAAATAGGGGAATGGAAGTATTGCAAAGACCACAACCTCTCACACATTGCACAAAGGATTCGCCACAAATACACTGCCCTAGCCAATGCTATTCGACAACATTGACCGGGCACCACTGTCGACATTTTCCCCGTCATCATGAGCCGCAGAGGTACCTCCCACACCTCCACCATTGCCAGCCGCACCTCCTCCTCACCCTCCACACCGACCCCCCCCGACAAATTTATCTCCAAAACATGACTCGGTACATCACGCATCCTAACTCGACTCCACTTGCACACTGTCCAATGGCTGCACTATCTCCTTCTCATTTACCGCATCAAGTCCCGCACGGCCACACGCCGCACCTCCACTCCACGCACGCAAACATTCCCTTGACTGTATGCTACCACCCACACGCAGGATACACTCCCCGGGGGGAGGGGGGGGAAAGTCAAAGCTCCCAACACCCCTTGGAGGCTAGATTTAGGCGGCTCGCGGTCTAGCCATGACTTATGAGGTTCATGCATGGCATAGTTGGGAGGGCCCAAAGACAACAACCGGCTTCTCTATGTACATGTTGTAAACAATTGCAATTTCAATCGCAATGAAGTTAAAGCATAAAAAGATAAAGAATAACGATAGCTACACAAGTAGCAACAACATTAGTACACAATAGCGAACAACGATGCAAACCACTTGCACACTTCCCATGTCGGCGTATCTATGATACTAGTGCGAGTGTGCGTGGGTGTCGGGGGGGGGGGGGGGTGCGCGCGCACGTATGCGTGTCTCTCTCTCTCTCTCTCTCTCTCTCTCTCTCTCTCTCTCTCTCTCTCTCTCTCTCTCTCTCTCTCTCTCTCTCTCTCTCTCTCTCTCTGTGTGTGTGTGTTTGGTGCGCGCGCGATCGCGCGCGCCCGCGCGCCTGTGCGCTCGCGCGCGCGCGCGTGTGTATGTGTGTGTGTGTGTGTGTGTGTGTGTGTGTGTGAGTGCGTGTGTGTGTGTGTGTGTGTGCGTGTGTGTGCATCAACAACAATAAGAATAGCAGCAACAATTACAGGTGTTGAAGTTGGAGTATAAAATGAAAAACAACAACGATAGCTATACAATTTGAAGAAGTAGCAACAACGATGCAGAACACTTTCATATGTCCCATGTCGGTGTGTCTATGATACCAGTGCGTGCGTGCGTGTGTGCGTGTGTGCGTGTGTGCGTGTGTGGGGGGGGGGGGGGAGGGGCACGCGCGCGCGCGCGCGTGTGTGTGTGTGTGTGTGTTCGTGTGTGTGTGTGTGTGTGTTCGTGTGTGTGTGATCCTTACATCACCTACGCAAACATAAGCATCCAAGATTCAATGGCTAGAAGCTAGAGCAAGAGCACTAGCATGCAGCAGCAATTGCAAGCCAGCTGCAACACAAGCAAGTTGCAGCAATAACAGTAAAATTGCAGCAGCAATATGCAATATGAGTTGTGCGACTACAAAAGCAACACAGGCGTGACGATCATGGATGATGCACAGTCCCATGGTACCAGTAGAACGACATGAAACGGTTGGTACAACGAAAGGTTGTTGATAATGGTGTTTGATTGCGGTGGTATTCACTCAAGCTCACCCCCTCACAGCAACCGTGTTTTCTTTTTATTTAACGTTTACAAATCACGCCTACGCGCCCACTCGCCGGGACACCCTCCAGTTAGAGCAGGTGCCCCTCCTACAATCTATTCGCCAAGTAGTGTTCTTTTTTTCTATACCCCGCACTCTTCGGAAGGTAGTATGCGTTCCCGCGGGCCCGACTGAAATCGGGAACTTGCCAGGCCAATTGCATCCCCTTGCGCTCTCCGCTTCCAACACGCCCTCCCGACCACATACTCGCTCATTCCACAAATAAGAACCACTTCCGGCTCAATTATACGAAACCTCAAATACTAGCAGTCAGATATCGTAAATGGTGTGTCGTGCGAGCAAAGCAACTTGGGAGGTAGCGGTAACTAAAAACCGTGAGCGTGAGGCCGTCGTAAAACGTGTGCAGTCCCAACCAACTCGCTATCGCGGCGACCCCATGTATGAAACTGAGACGACTAACTTGACGCACGGACCCCCGCGATGTCAAGATTTGGGGGCTGGTTGGCTTCGCTAGGGGTTTCAACGCGTTCGGGCGCCTCCTCAATAGTACAACACGCCTATGGACGGGTGATAGCGGTGGAATCCTGAGAGAGACGGTTGCCAACTAGTGAGAAGAGCCCCGCGCGACGCGACTAGTGAGATATACTGTCGAATGCATTCTGCGCTACAGCCGTGTACCTCCTTCCGGTACACGGCTCGGCCGAAAAGGAACACGGCTTGGCCCGCAAGCAGTGTTCTTTTTCGGCAGAGCCGTGTTCCTTTTTGGCCGGTACCTTGCTCGTGAGCCGTGTACCGTAATCGGAATACCCGTAAAAGCGATATTTTCGGCACAATGCTCACGAGCCGTGCACTATTTTCTTATTAGAATGAAGGCTGATTTGGGTTGTCTAGTGCTTGAGATAAGGGACACTGCTCATTATATTGTGTAAGATCGTGGTTGTAGTAATCAAGGACATCCTACCGCGATATTACGCTAGATACCGCATTTGGTCGCTAGATACCGGCCGTGTGGGATGAAATTCACTCGTACGATATCGGAGGATCCGTGGCAGCGCGCGGTACGGCTATTACGCCAAGTATAGGACGAACTAACGCGCCGTTATCTAGCGTGATGCTTCTCCCCTATGGAACCGGCCTAGTTCCCTTATTGGACTTACGCAAGGTTCTCTGAGTTACGCGGACTACACCCAACAATTTTCTCCGGAGGTCTCGACAGTGTGAAGAGTACAGTCATGCAACCGTACATTGCACGACATTGTACATGTACTCGTTACTAAATAATTCCAATTCGTGCTTTTCCATCGGACGGACGTACAACGTGGGTACGTCGCTACTGCAATTTTCACGAGGGTTCTTATGCATATTGTACGACTAGTACCTCCCGGTACGTACATGTACGCACAGTTAATCTAACTAGCCAGAAGACGCGCCTAAGCGAGGTTTCCGATGCAGAATGAGCCGCGTCGTGATTCTCCATGCTAGTCGAGCCGCGTCTCTAGACAGTTGACGACGGTTGATAAGCCCTAACGCATGACACGTAAGCGAGTCAAGCGGGCGTAGGCTATCTGGGCAAAAACCTATTTAAGCCCAGTGCAATAGAGGGAGGTGACAGAACCATTTCACAATTCCTTTGTTCACTTACAAACATATACTGCTAAAGTACAAGCAGTAAGACATCTCCTCATCTTCTCCCATATGCACCATCACACTGTCAACAAGCAGCGACAGAACAGAACAGAACAGATTTGTGCTAGCAATTAGTTGAAGAAGGCTAATCGCCACAACAGTCTGGTATGAATGATTTTCAGTGCGTTCGGTTCGTCAATGGTTAGGCTAATCTCCAGCTCCATACCCACGCCAAGTCTGATCGCTCCCTGGCGAAGGGGTACAACATGCCGCTCGTGGAGCGGCAAAATTTTCTGAACGACCTCGTGAGTTATTCTCCTCATCAAGGCCGTGCGAGGACTGCACCTACCCCAACTCACAGCCCATGAGGCAACCGACAAGGCAAGAAACGCCAGCTCGACAATCCTCGCGGTAAAGGGTCCAAGCGACTTCAGCGTGGCGAAAAATCTTGTCATGGACGTGGCAATGGCAATCGAGCAAGGAGGGGACGACCTTCTTCAAACACATGCCGAATTGATTTCAGCGCCATCGTTGGAGCTATTAGTGCTCATGAGCTGCGACTTCACCAAGTGAAAGGAATTTGCTTCAAATGACACTAGAAGAGTCGTCGCGTCTTCCAATGCCGGAGGTGAAGGGCTAGGAGCAAGTTGACACGCCTAGCAAGTATAAGTAATGGTGGCATGGCTGCCCTTCTGATGAGATGGTGTATTTGGCTAAATCTTCTTGCCATCATGTGATGTTGTTAACGGTGGAGGCGCAAGGTTCAGCTTTGACACCTCCATCGACTACAATTGCGACACAAACAACGCAACTAGATGTACATCGTCAACAAAGCAAGCACGAAACAATCGTAAACATGTTATAACCATACGTTCGATCAATTGGAAACATGTTAACTTGGTTCGATCAATTGAGTATGTCTTTGACCCCATGCACGCACGGTTCGACTTCACTTTGGAGGGATGTGCGAGACATGGTTTTGTGTGGTAATCAAGTTGCTACACAGCAATGTTGGTCGAGTAGCATCGTGATAGTACGGCTGTGACTCAGCACAATAAGATGATAAGCCAATCAACAATAGAGAGGATTAGGTTGCTACACAACAATGTTGGTCGAGTAGCATCGTGATAGTACGGCTGTGACTCAGCACAATAAGATGAGAAGCCAATCAACAATAGAGAGGATTAGGTTGCCAATCAACAATAGAGGTAATCAAGTTGCTACACAGCAATGTTGGTCGAGTAGCATCGTGATAGTACGGCTGTGACTCAGCACAATAAGATGATAAGCCAATCAACAATAGAGAGGATTAGGTTGCTGATAGTGGCAAGTTGCTGAGCGTTAGATATCATCTAAAGGCTCAGAATATATGTTGGCGTGTGCTCACCAGAAGGTGAATACGTGTCCTGTGATAAGCAAGTGCTAGGCACTTGCTGAGGGTGAGATGACATGCAGTGTCACTCACTGAGTGTAAGCATTCCTTATTGCCCCTTCAACGTTGACATGTTATGGGCCCTCTAGCTGCTAGTTGTTGGAGTCATTTGTCTTGACTGGAACATAGAGCTTGCTTTTCGAAGAGTGGTAGACCTTTGTGGTGTCGCACGATACGTGAGGTGCGGCTGGCTCACAAAGTGGCTGGCTCTTGCTTGTGTTTGTAGCTTTACTTCGATACCCGGCTGGTAGCGACTTGTTTGTGTCGCTTGGAGCCGGCTTGAACCCCCGAACGCCGTCTCGTGTGACGTGAAGATCGGCTTGCTTTCCTTTGTTATAGCTTGACGCTTTCTGGAATTTTATTCGCTTCCGGAGCTTGTCACCCGCCAGTTTCTTTTCTCGTGAAAGCCTATAGTGGTCCGGCTGAATTTTTGGAAAGGCGTCTTACCACAAGTGTACTAGCACTCCTGTACGACGTCACTTGACCGACCTTCTGAGACTCGTTTCTGATTGCCTTGGCTGTATAGACTCCGGGAGTACAACTGCGTCTTCGGTCAGCCCTTTGTCGTCTCCTTTTCTGAGCCGTGTTGCCCGCCTCTTCACCGGTACTTGGTGCTTTTCTTGTTGGCATTTTTCCTGATTTTCTGGTGCTCTTGCGAGCGCATCCGACGTACCTGCTATGGACTCCGTGAAACTACCCAAGTTCAGTGGGGAGAGACGAGATTTTGACGTGTGGAAGAAACCTTTCCGTGCATTTGGCTTGATGCAAAAGTGGGCTCCGGCTTTGTCGTCGGATGGTGCCGCTTCCTCTCAACAACAAGTCGACATGTACTCCACATTGATTCTTGCGCTGCCGGAGGACGACCTTTCCATTATCGAGAATGATAGCGAGGATGACAAGACCTGCGGCCACACTGCATGGACTGCGTTAGTCAATCATTATGAGGACGATGGTATTTACCGGTGTACGTAACTATTGCAGGACTTGGAGACGCCGCAAGCGGACGGCGAGAGCGGCATTCAATACCTGAACCGGTTAGTTCGACTGCAACGACAGCTTGCCCGAGTTGGGGACGTCGTCCACGACCGGCGTATCATCATGTACTTGGTGAAGGGCCTGCGCAGCGAATACCACTCCATCACCGACACGTGGGACATACACGACCTCAGCATGGATACCGTCAAGCGTGATCTTCGTCAAAAGGGCATGCGCATCGAGAGTCGTGCGCAATCACATACAACGGAGCCCCCAACACCTACGACTTTTGCAGCGTCTCATGATGCCTCAACGACTGAACTTTTGAAGCGGCAAGTCTCCGAGCTCCAAGACCAACTGAAATCTCTCCAAGGAGCAGCGACTACTCGTCGTACCTCATATGGCAGAGGCGGAGCGAGAATTTTTCGTGGTGTTTGCTATGGCTGTGGTAAGAAGGGCCATCGCAGGTCCGAGTGCCCCGTCAACAACACCGGAGGTAACTCTGCGCAAGTGGACTCCCCGGTTGCTTTTCCGGCGGTCATGGACGTGACAGCCACCCCTGCGAGGCCATTCTCCGAGGCTCAACACATGTTCGAGCGCGATGGGGAAACGTGGATGTGGTTGGCCGACAGCGGCGCCAGCCATCACATGACTAGTGTACGCCGTGACTTCAGTGAGTATCGAGCGCTCACCGACCGGCTTTGGGTGAAGGGTATCAGCGCCCGCGCTGTTGGAGTGGGCTCGGTCCGCATCATTGTGAAGGCTGAAGATGGAGAGGAGATTCCTGCCACGCTAAAGAATGTGCTCCACGTTCCTGAGCTATCCCGTCGTGCGTCGTGGTCTTACCATCGGCTTTTCAGCCTCACCCAAGCTCGGCGACAAGGTCATTCTGTGGTGTTAGCTGATCCCATGGACCACCTTCGTCTTCATGCCGGTCATGGTGGTGGCGTGGTGTTTCCGTTGGAGCGCGCGCATTTGTTGGTGTGGTTGCCGGCGCGGGTTGCTTCGTCGAATCCTACCGCTTCGGTCGCCACTGCGCCATTGGAAAAACGGTTGTGGCATTCCCGACTCGGTCACCTTGGCGAGTCGCAATTGGACGGGCTCTTGGCCACTCATGTGGAGGGTGTGGCATTTTTTGCGTCGGAGAAGTTGGGCTTCTGTGAGACGTGTGCTGTGTGTAAGTCGCACGTCCGCCGTATCTCTCGTGAGCCGGCCAACCGGAACGTTGGTGTCTTAGAGGTCCTCGGCTTAGACTTCTGCGGTCCTATGAGTGTTCCATCCTTGGGAGGACGGCGGTACAGCGTGTGTGCGTTTGATTTCCGGAGCCGTTTCATGCTGCATGATGCGGTCCGCTCCAAGGATGAGGCTCCCGCCTCGTCCCGTCGCATGTTGACTACCATCCGCTCTCTTGGGCACACGGTTCGTCGTCTTAGGGTGGACAATGACACGGTGTTCTTAGGTGCTGCCTTCCGAAACCTCTTGGATGAGTTCAACATCGCTGTGGAGATCACTGTCCCTTACGCGCATTGGCAACATGGCCGGATTGAGCGGCAGTGGGGGACATTGGTCCCGATGGCGCAGTCAATGATCCGGCAAGCCGCGCTGCCTAAATCGTATTGGGCTCTAGCGATTGCCGCTGCGGTGCATGTCCGCAATCGTGTGCATAGTAGCGGAGCCGGCGGTGTACCTTTCACCTTGGCGACCGGTAGACGAGCTGATCTGAGCTCCATGCGGGTCTTCGGCTGTCCGGCCTATGTCCACGTTGACAAGTCTCAACGCCGCAAACTTGACGATCGCGCGTGGAAGGGTGTCTTTGTGGGCTATGCTTCCGAATCCCCTGCGTGGTTAGTGTACAATCATGCTACTCGTCGGGTGGTGAGCAGCCGTAACGTGGTGTTCGATGAGGCTGCAGTCCTCTCCATGTGGGGACAGCAATGCGGAGCAACGCACTGATGATGAAGAGGACAACATCCCGCGCACCATGTGTAGCGAAGAACGGGATACACCTTCGGGGGAGTCGCCGCTACGGGAGTCGCGGCAGCATTCCGGGTCGACGGAAGATGAACGGGACATGCATTCGGGGGAGACTCCACGTCCAAGGTATAATCTTCGATCCACTGCCGCACCACAGCAATGCGTACCCAGTCCAAGGTGTAATCTCCGTTCAGCGGGCGCTTCGGGAGATGGATGGACTACGGGAAGTACCGCGGCTATTAAGTCATCCAGCTGCCCGACCGTTCAAGAGCCGGTGTCATACTAGCAAGCGCTGAGGAGTCTCCAATCGGGGGAGTGGGAGGCAGCTATCAAGAGCGAGTACGACTCACTTGTATCTCGGAAAACCTGGACATTGGTCCCTTGTCCTGCCGGTCGCAAACTCGTAGATTCCAAGTGGGTGTTCAAGCTGAAGCGCGATGCCAATGGACAGATTGCAAGGTACAAAGCAAGACTTGTGGCTCGCGGGTTTACTCAGGAGAAGGGTGTGGACTACCACGAGACATTCGCTCCCACAGTGAGGGTGATTTCTAATCGAACGTTGCTCGCGCTTGCTGCTTATAATGATTGGGAGGTGGAGCAGCTTGATGTGGTGACGGCAGTTTGGAGGCCGATATCGAGGAGGAAATCTACATGAGGCAGCCGGAAGGATTCCGTCACTTCGACATCAATGGAGAGGAGCGAGTGTGCTTGTTGAAGAAATCATTGTATGGCCTCAAGCAAGCTCCTAGGAACTGGAATAAGACCATCACAGCATGGCCAGAGGAGTATGGCTTTACCCAATCCAAGGTGGATCCCGGCATTTACGTCTTCATCAAGGAGGGTGAGCTTTATGTCTTGGCGTTGTACGTGGACGACAGCATCATCGTCGGACCAGCGGGTAGCTTCATCGTTGGGTTCAAGTCGGCTTTCGGCGAAAGGTTCAACGTGCAAGACCTCGGTCCAGTGTCTTGGTTGCTTGGCATGACAGTCGAGCGTGATCGTGGCAGCCGCACCATCAGGATTGGTCAACAACAATACGTCTTAGATATGTTGGAGCGCTTCAACATGATGGGCTGCAAGCCGGTGGGCTCACCTATGGCGGTCGATGCTTTGAGCAATTGTGTGGAGACGTCGACATCAAGGTTGCCTCCCGGTCTAGTGCCGTACCAAAGCTTGATCGGCAGCTTGTTGCACGCTTCCGTAAGCACACGGCCCGACATTACCATGGCTGTTAGCCACCTTAGTAGGTACATGTCCGACCCCTCTCAGTCACATTGGGAGCAAGGCAAGAGGGTACTCCGCTACCTCAAAGGGACCGCAGATTCGGTCTTGATGTACGGTGGCGCACCCTCATCAAAGGTGGTAGGATGGTCAGATTCTGACTACGCGAGTGATATTGGCGAGCGGCGCTCTCGCACGGGGTATGTGTTCATGCTCAACGGTGCAGCGGTGAGCTGGAAAAGTCAGCGGCAACAAACTGTGGCGTTGTCGACAGCGGAGGCAGAGTATATGGCGCTGACTGCGGCCACTCACGAGGCGATGTTTTTGAAGCAACTACTCCACGAGTTTCACCAAGACTCCGGGTCTCCCATCACAATTCACGAGGACAATCAGACTTGTATTGCACTCAGCAAGAATAGCATGATGACCGGACGCAGCAAGCACATGGACGTGAGGTACCACTTCTGTCGGGAGAAGGTGGAGAGCGGAGACATCGAGGTGCAATATTGTGCGACGGAGAACATGCTTGCTGATGTGCTTACCAAGCCATTTAGTGAGTGCAAGGCATGGCAAGTTGTGCAATGCCATCATGGGATTGCCTGCGTAGCAAGGGGGAGTGTTGCGAGGCATGGTTTTGTGTGGTAATCAAGTTGCTACACAGCAATGTTGGTCGAGTAGCATCGTGATAGTACGGCTGTGACTCAGCACAATAAGATGATAAGCCAATCAACAATAGAGAGGATTAGGTTGCTGATAGTGGCAAGTTGCTGAGCGTTAGATATCATCTAAAGGCTCAGAATATATGTTGCCGTGTGCTCACCACAAGGTGAATACGTGTCCTGTGATAAGCAAGTGCTAGGCACTTGCTGAGGGTGAGATGACATGCAGTGTCACTCACCGAGTGTAAGCATTCCTTATTGCCCCCTCAACTTTGACAGGATGCCGAAGGTCTCAACTAGCACGGCGACTTACCTCAATGTTTGCCGGGTAACCCCATCTTGGAGAGGGACTTAAGTGGAGAGAGCATGTTCATTAATCCACCCTGCGAGATGGCTGAGCAGATTGCGCAGATTTCGATAATTGTAGGTGTACAACTCCGACATCTACAATGGATGTGCTTGATCTACCTAAGTGGGCCAAGTTAAACGCGCTCACTCGCCACTGGGGGTCGTACCAAGATGTTATTGCGAGGATATACTCTTTTGTTTGTAGACGACCCGACCAAGCAAGAGGTCGTGGCGCCTGCTCCATGTCTAGTAGAGTTGTGGTTGTCGACGCTAATTGTGAGTTTTACGACTCATCCTAGACTGTTTACAGCTTCTAGTAATGTTCTTATTGAACTTCCATCGTTACATGAACGTCCATCGCTACGAGTAGACAATTGTCCCCGGACGCTACCGGCATGTTAAAGGACGTCGCCGAACCTCGCTTTTTAATTCGAGCCGAGCTTAACGTGAAAGCTCATGATGGTGGACAACAAAGTTTCGGAATCGTCGACTGCGTTGCGACACTTGACGTCGTGGCAAAGGACTTTCTACGAGGCTATTCCCTGCAAGCACACAAGTCCAAGGTCAAGACACTATTTCGCCTCGCTAACGGACAACGTGAGACGTCGTCGACAGTCCGCGAGATTAAACTTTATCGGGATCGGCACAATTTTCAACGGGGTTTTAACGTCTTATTTGATTTACGCGTTACTTGTACATTTGATGTTCGGATTACCATGGTTGGACGACGAGCAAGCTTCTTTGCAATTCGACACGACATGTGTCTTCACCGTGATAGAGGGAACAAATGTGGTAACCCAAACGCAAGAGCGCCGTCCGCAGTGTCTTACGAAATGAAATGAAATTGTTTACAACAATACCAGAATTAACTGGGTGCTGTCTTTTGGCCCTCCGTGCTATGCCAAATTAGGACTCATAAGCTTGGGCTAGACCGTGAACCACTAATCCCAACCTCTCCAATGGCAGTAGCGATACCGTCTAAAACACACACGTAAACAAGTATTGTCTGCATACAAGTATGAAATATAGAATGTCGCTATTCTCCACGATACGAGGCCTCCTCCAGCCGCTGCGGGTCGCTGATGAGCAAGGCTGGTCAGCTTGAGCTGGTCGAGACGAACCTGCTTGACCTCTGCTCATGTGCGACTCCGGTCGTGCCGGAGCTAGGGGGGAAAGGCAGTTGAAAACCCCCTCGCTCATGTCGTCGTCGGTCCCGTCTCGATCCGTGCTCATCCCCGCCCGAGGTATTAGTTGCTCCTCCCGACGCAGCTCGCCACCTAGCCGAGTCTTCCCTCCTCCTTCGGGGACTGAGAAGAGAAAATAACTAGGCTGCAAACGGTGTCCGGCTGGCTCTCCTGCCCCCGTGCTAGATATTCTCATGTCCCTTGTCCTTGTTCCGTCTGTTTCCAACACGTATCTGATCGCGTTGTGGCCGTCCTTACCGTCCCCCGGTGGTTTACGTTGTTGGGGGGCCGCCTCTATGAACAGTGTGCCGTTACGATAAGCCTAGGCACACTGCCTAGGGCAGCCTGTCGATAACCGGGTACCGACTAGGGGGGGGGTTGGTAGAACACAGGGATCAAGTCGCCGGTCCTCAAAAGATGGTGGGTACGGGAATTTTTCCCAAAAACCCCCCGTACCGGATTTTTCCGGCGGCGGGTGATCCTAAGGACCGTCGCCGCCATACCGTGCCGCTCCTCCGGCTGCGACCCACCTCCGTCCTGCGTAGCATCAGGCCTCGCCCCCAGAGGAGACTTAAAAATATCGCAGGGCTTGCGACAACTAGCGAACGCCATGCCATAGCGCAGCTTCCCAACTGCCCGCCGCCAGCTCCAACACCCTCGTCCCTCCGCCGATCCGCCCGTACCCTTCTTCGCCAAAAAACATTTCGCAAACGCCGCCCCCGCCCCTTCGTCGGGAGAGTATCTGCGAGTATTTAGTCGCGGAGAAGACATATCGGACTGGCCGAGCGGGAGATCCTTGTGCCGGTGTACGGATATTATCTTTTTCCAAAACCCTCCGTACATGGCTTCCCGACAGCTGCTGATCCCGCGGATCGCAGTTGCCGGTACCTCGTTTAGCCCCCTACCGTACCAAGCTTGGCACGGCTACACGGTTACCAGCGCCCGCCGCGTGGAGGTAGAGGTAGGTGCCGACGGGCATGCGAGCGCGCCCGTCTCCGGGGCCGCCGCCGCTGCGCCGCCGGCGGGCGCCCGCAGTGTCTTAATGATATCATCTTGCAATGTTTAAAAGCTCAAGCGCTAGACGCGCCGAAGCATGGGACGCAACGCCGAGTTCGTCGTGATTAACGTCACGTTAGCTGCGCAACATCCGACTGAGTTTCACACGTGAGAGGAGCTTATTGCAGAGCAACCTAAAAACTCCCGGACGTTACTTTATGATGACTTCCGAAAGCTGCATCAACCTATGGACTCGCCGCCAATAAGACGACAGTGGGTTCATCCCATTGAAACAACCGAGTCGATGAAGCGTGAGCGGCTCAACTGATTGTCGCATGTAGAGCTCGTTGAGCTCAACCGACAACTGAAAGACGCGGTGGAGGCTAGTTTAATTCGTCTGTGTCACAATGAGTTCGGCTCGCCAATTATTTTTGAGGGAAAGGTGATGGCTCGCTTCGACTCTGCATTGACTACCATGGCCTTAATGAAGTTACGCGTCATTACGCCTACCCACTTCCGCGTGTAGACGACACCCTCAATGAATTGAAGGACGCGAATTTTCACACTCATTTCGACCTAACGTCTTGCTTCTAGCAAGTTCGAGTTCGTGAAGAGGACGTTCACAAGACTACGTTTTAGGCACATGATGGTCTGATGGAGCTGGTCGACCAAAGAGCTCCGAAACCAGTGTGGCGGTTAGCCTCTGAAAGCTAAACGCTAGCACAAATCTGTTCTAGTCTGTCTAGCTCTGTGTCGTAAGATTGCAATTGATGTTGTCGAGAGGTAATTGATGAAAGATGTTTCACTGCTGTACTTGGGCAGTAGATGTTGTAAATGAACAAAGGAATTGTTAAAAGGTTCTGTCACCTCCCTCTACTGCACTGGGCTTAAATAGGTTTCAGCCCCAGACTGGTTACGCCTGCAAGCTATGCTTACGTGTCAGGCGTTAGTGCTATTCAACCGTCGTCATCTGCCTCGAGACGCGGCCTGCCTAGCATTGGGTTTCACGACGCGGCTCCTTCTGCATTGGAGAGCTCGTTCTGGCGCGTCATCTGGCTAGTTAGATTAATTATGCATATCTGTACGTACCGGGAGGTACTGGTCGTACTGTAGCATCAGCACCATTACAATATTGCAGTAGCGACGTACCCACGAGTATACGTCCATCCTGTGGAAAAGCACGAATTGATATCCGTAACGAGTACCTGTACAATGTCCTGCAATGTACTGTTGCAGGACTGTACTCGTCACACCATGCCGTTAGGACTGTGCAATGCTCCAACTACGTTATAGCGAATTATGAATGACAACCTGCGCGACTTTTTACATAAGTTCGTTACAACCTACCTCGATAACGCATGTGTCTACAGTCGCACGTCGGAGGAGCACCTTGAGCAAATGCGTCTCGTGCTTCAGCGTTTTAAGGAGGCGGACTTGAAGTTGTTGAATGCTTTCTCGGTATTCAAGAGATAGACTGTTTAGGCAACAATGTGTCGGGAGCCAAGCACTATTTCCATTTCGAGAAGGAAAGTCGGGGTTGTTTAAGATTGTCAAGTCCGGACGACGCAAAAGGATGGCTTTGAGCAATCTCCAAATTCTACGGCAAATTAATCCACCGTTTTAGCGTCCTTACGGCTCCATTGACGACTTACTGCGGAAGTCCCAGCCACAAAAGGTTACGCTGACCCGAATTTACGCGGGCCCGAATAATTATCGCAGGTCACGCAATTGACCCAAATTTACCCAACACCTCACCTTCGAGGAAGGACTCTATCGCCTCGTTACGCGCGTCGGCAAATCTTCAGAAATCGACAACCCTTCCACAATTGAGACACAAAAAAATAGATGGGCCACTAGGGAGGACCTCATGGAGGCCCTACGCGCAACCTTTAATACAACAACAAAACTACACTCCGACATGCTTAATAAATCCTTAGGCTCACACACCTACCGCTCTATGTACCCGAAAGATATGGCCTTCTCCTGTAGCGGTAGTAATGCCACCTTCGCTCGGCAAGGGACTAACGTTGCAAACCCCGAATACGACCACACATGCATGCGACGAGCTATGAAACATGCCACAGCCAACGCCGATATACACAATGGAACCGCACACACAATCATATACTTGTTCTCCCACACTGGCAACACACACTCTAACGACATGAAAACTACACCTCCTCACCGTACACACTGTTGAACACATCTAGGACACTTGACTTGGCCGTACACCACTCAACATCACGGGCCTAACCCTCTTGAAACCCGAATCTACACCAACATCAAAACATATGCACGAAAACACAGTTTCGCCTCCGCCATCACTCCCCTCCACCACACCACCAACCAAGGCGACCTCCTCGCCGCAGCCAAAAGAAACGAACTAGATTTTACTTGCCGTGATCGACCCCCTCCCTCACATCCACTCAATTCACACAAAAATGGAATTTCTGTGGGGCGTGCACAACACCCGCCTCCTCCCATGTAGCAAAACTCTCAAATGTTCTTTGTGCGAACACTTCATTAGCAACTTCCACATGGCGGGCAACTGCCCCTCAATGTAAGGCCTCCAACATAACCGCCACCATAGCGCACTAAAACTCATACTCACACTACTAGAACAATCAAACTCGGGTTGTTGAGAGACCATCACCGCCGACTTCTGTAATAACCATATTGAACGACCACTCCTCCCAAACCCTTTACCCCACAGTCCTACCAAAGCACGTCCAACCCACACAACTCAGACCCCAAGCACACAAACTTTACTTAGTTAGACTTCTTAAGCCTAACCTTATAGGTCATACCTCCTTCCGCCGCCTATATTCCTGTAATCGTAAGAATCATATAGGAGAATGGAAATACTGCAATAAGGACTATAACCTTAAACACACCCCATACTCTCGCCGTCACAAGCATCACTTAACTCACAAACTTTAGAACTGACCCACCGGACAAACTCTCCCAAACCCTAACCCACGACACTACCCGTATCATCTACCGCCTACATATACACTCTGCCCAATGGCTACACCACATGCTTCGCATCTACCGTATCAAATCCTTCGCCACTTACAAACAACTTATTCTCCAACCTTCCCAACCCTACCCACCCAACCAATCCGACATATAAACCCTACTTTACCAAGAACCTCCTAAGAGGGGTAAAGCCCCACCACACCTTCGGAGAGGATATGGACAAGGAGACCCCCCCCCCCCGGTCTACATTGTATACTAAGTCCTATATGGCATATGCAAGCATGCCCTTAGACAACGGCCAAAATGTGTATGGTTATAGTTGTGAATCATTTTCATTTTCATTGCTTCACGTAAGCAATCTGCGACCCCGATCTATACCTTCATTTTGCCCAATTGTCCCGGTTACGACGCCAATATAAGACGACGAGGAGTTTGACGTCTCGTATATCTCTGTTGTGTGGATCAAGCCGCTTGATGGCCAACGTGGAAAATATCTATTGTTCATGACGGACGACTTCAGTGATGGCGTCATTCTACCTTTCTAGCACCGGTTGGACGAGGTGCATCGTACTAAGGCGTTACACCATTTTCTGGGGACGCCGTAATGGCTCGCGTTTGCCCATACTCATGCGTACATAAACTTTATGCACGCTTACCCAACGCGCATTCTTGAGTCCCAATAATTGCTTCAGTAAAGGCGCCCAAGATTACCGCGTAGTTCGGCCTCTCAACTTGTGTTAGGTCTACATCAAGACCTAACCAGTACTAGCAATGCAACCCTATACCAACCAATACAACTTTCTACATAATACAACAAGCACATCATTAGTACCTGTGGCACCAACCTTAGTGCAACAACGATATAACTTTTGCTCAACACTAGTTACACTCGTACAATGACACGACAACAACCAACCAAGCTACGGCCGACAGCAAGCCGTAACAACATTATGCGTCGGTATCCAAGTTGCTCTCAGCCAAGTCAGCCGCGTATAAGAGCTCGGAAGGACCAATAACATCTGATTTAACTTTACTTCATGCTATTAATATTCCTCTCGTTTTTGCCAAATGCCATTGCATTTGCGTATTTTCGACAAGATCACCTCATCTCTACCCCTCAGCTGCCAATATGATTCGGTTTTATTCGACCCCGCTGAATTTGCCCACCTAAATCATGCCTACAGTCTTGTAACACTCGACTCATGTGCCTTCGCTTATGGTAACGTCTATCCTCACTTTTGGTATGCTGACAACCCTTTTACATCTGCCCCTGCTACATGCCACACGGTTGTTATCAACTCGGTTTCGACGATACAAGTGTCCCCATCCTACAACACTTCGAGCATCAACCACAACAATTTCCCGCTTACAAGCATGCTATAATTATTTTACCACGATGGCACTTCCCCGTCGGCAAATCACGGCTTATTGCAATATTGAATAAGTATACACATATTCATTCGTACCCGGCTTGAACTTACCTTTTTCACACTGCCACTTCTGCCAAGCAATTGCCGTGTGTGCATTGACTACCAACACCTTAACAAATACACACACATAATTGAATTCCTTGTTCCCCATGCCGATATACTCCTCGACATGCTTTCATGCGCCCTAGTTTACTCCGCCCTTGACCTTGCCCTCGGCTACCATCAATTACATATTAAGCCGGGGGACACACACAAAACCGCAATTAAAACGCAATTCGGTCAATTCGAATGGCTCGTTTTGCTCTTCGGACATACCTTTGCCCCATCCTCTTACCAACGCCTCATGCACCACATTCTTAAACCACATAAAAACACCTTAATTCTAGTTTACCTCGACGATATTCTAATTTGTAGTAACTCACTTGAAGATCGATCACATACAACACTTAAAACCTTCAAACAATAAAATCAAAGCTGTCTCCGAATGGCAACGCCCTAAAACGGTTCAAGAAACCCAACGCTTTCTCGGATTTTGCAACTTGTATAGCGCTATGATCACCGTTACTTACATATGGCCGCCCCCAATGTATACTTTGTCGCAAAAACTCTCAATTTCAATGGACTACACGTGAGCAAGTCGCTTTCAACACCCTCAGACAAGGCTTATGCTCCTTTCCGATTCTGATAAACCCTCGTGTAAGTCTTGACGCTGAATTCATAAATAGCACAGACGCTAGCAAGTTTGCTATTGGTGTTGTTTTGCTCCAAAAAGATATGACATGCAACTCACGCTCTTGTCCCTGTTTCGCTAATGTACTTCAACCGGCTCACACAAATTACCCCACCTACGACCAAGAACTCCTCGGTGTTGTTTGCGCTTTAAAAGAATGGAGATGTTACATCCAAGGCAGCGCCAAGACAACAATCATCACCGACCATGCCACACTCCGCCACCTCCCAACTCAAGTATCGTTAGGCCGATGTCACGCTATTTGGCTCAACGACTTATCCCCGTACCTAGCCATCAACCCCCGCACAAACGAACCTATTATGGAAGTACTTTACCGGAAAGGTTCATCAAACGAAGCATACGCCCTTTCCCGACGCCCCGAATTTTACAACACAATAGCAACCACCGAACGAAAATTACTCGACAAAGACTTAGAAGACCTGCACGAATTGTTGTCCTCCTTGTCTCACTGACAAGTGAATGTCGCTATAATTCATAAATTCAATCTGGATATGCGTTAGAAACTACCTTAAGCAAATCATCCCTCCCAAAAGGCGCTCGCTTGGATACTTCCGACAATCTGTATTGGATGGGCGGTAAAATTTGTTTACCAAATGACATTTTCCTTCGCAACCTCATTCTTACAGAGCATCATAGCAGCACCGGACACCCCCATCCAAACTACACCCTCTTGAATGTTTCTAAAAAGTTTTGGTGGCCACGCATGCGAAACGCCGTTACACACTATTGCAAAGCTTACGCAACATGCCAACGCATTAAATTACGCACTACTGAACCACTTGGCTCACTTCTTTCTCGGCCTAAAGCCACACGCCCATGGGAAATTATAGACATGGATTTTATAACCGGCTTACCAATTGTTGATGGTTTCGATTGTATTACAACCTTTGCCAACTCCTTTACTAAACAAGCCCACTTCATCCCTTGCTCAATTCACATCAGCGCTCCACAACTCGCTCGTCTTTTCCTTGACAACAGTTGCAGACACCATGGCCTTTGCCGCACTATCATTTCAGATCGCGACCCTAAATTTACCTCCTCATTTTAGGAAACACTTTTCAAATCTATGCAAAGCAAATTAAATATTTCTAGCTCATACCACCCACGAACTGATGGCATAACCGAACTGAATTGAGCCGAAAATTTACCTCCTCATTTTGGGAAACACGTTTAAAATCTATGCAAAGCAAATTAAATATTTCTAGTTCATACCACCCACGAACTGATGGCATAACCGAACTGAACTGAACCGAATTGAGCGCACACACCGCACAATCTAACAAATACTTGCTCGTTCATTTGCTCATCAACAATATCAAGATTGTTTAAACTATTTGTCACTGACAGAGTTTGCTTAAAACAACATAGATTATTCCGCTATTAAATTTTCGCCATTTGAATAAGCCCTTTACGGACTTAACCCCTTAACACCTGCCAATCTGCTTACCAACAACCCGACCTTTGCCCCCTTAAATGGGATTGCCAAATTTCATGACATTCACGCCTTGATATCCGAACAGCTCAAACTCGCCGAAGTTTACCAAGCCACGTACTACAACCGCCACACTAAACCGTTTGAACTCGCACAAAATGACTTTGTTTGGCTCTTTACAACTAACCTCTTGCTACGCAACCAACCATGCACCAAATTAAGCCAGCGCTTCATTGGCCCGTATGACATCTATGCCAAAATTTCGTCACACACCTACTGCCTCCGCCTCCCCCAGTTCATGCAATGCCATAATGTCTATTTGTAGCTTCGGTCACCAGTGTCCTAACCTAATAGGTTAGGACACTGGTGACCGTTTTCAAAAACCCCATATAATAAAACAGCTTAATGATTTTTGTAGGTAAACTCAGATCAGGGGCATTCCCCATCACACACTCAGAGGCGTCGCAGAAAAAAAAATCATCTGAAAATATTGCCGTATCTGGCGGCGGTGCTCTTTGCAATGTGACCCTGATGGTAAATCACTAGCCGTCCAATTAGCGGTTTTTATTGAAAATAACAGCCGACATGCGTCGCAAACACGCAACCTATCTTTCGAAAGGCGCGACTATCACCACACGAGCCACATATTTCGTTGATTTTGGTAGACCAACGTGGTATGTGGCCACTTTCGGGGCTGATGCGGCTACCGCGCGTACTAGGCGCAGTACATAAGCGCAATTGTCGGGAAAGGGACGCGCGCGATGAGGATAGCGACATCCTAAATGCCCCTTAAGAAGAGATAGAGCTGACCGGTGAGACCCTCTCGCGTCTTGATACTCAGCTCGACAACGCCCATGATTATTAGGAACATGTGATGGCTAATGGTTTGGCTGTTGGTGGTAGTGCAGCGGTAAACTTGACCGCTAACGATACATAGCGGGATGAGGAAATGCCGCTCGCGAGCCTCGCCCCCGCGGCAGAAATTTGCTTACAGCCATCGCACTCGGGCGCTTCGCTTTCTGAGGTTCCTAGAAACGACGAGTCATACGCAAACACATCCTCTAATAGGATGAGGAACCGCAAGAGTTCATGAAATGCATAGTTCGTGGTGGTTATGAGCGTGGGCGCGGGCGTGGGCGTGGGCGCGGGCGCGGACGCGGGCGCTGGCGGGGATGGAGTCCTCTTATTGTGGGTGTTGGAGAAATAGCCCTCTCCGACGACGAGGAAGTCAAGAGGAAGGCAAGGAGGAGGGAGCTAGCGAGGGTGGACTGCTAAACGTAGGAGGGCAGTTACGGGTGTTGGGCGCAAGTCGAAAAGTCGACCCCGCATTGCGTAGCGGCTATGCCCGTGGGGCAGAATAAAACTTGCACAAGAAACTTGAAAAATGTGAGCTGGAATTTTAAAAATCTGTCTTTCCCATTTTCACTGTCAAGAGCAAACGGGGGAGGTATTGAGGCTATGGTTGCATGCCTGGCTGGATGTTTGTGGCTAGGAAGCTAGCCAATTGTGGTTGCGAGTTGCACACATTGCGGACTGTGATATGGGTTGCATAATCTTTGTGAAGCCGTACGAGGGGAAAGAGAGCATGGCGAATAAGGATTTATGGGAGGAGTATAGTAAGAACCTTGCCAAGACCATGTGGTGCACCAATCAGTGGTTCAATAGCTGACGCACGGCGATTGTGGATAGTGGCGTCACTAGTGTACATCTCGCGCGTGGATTTGCGGAGAATGGCATGTGCATGATTGGGAGCGTGACGAGTGGCCACTCAAAGTCTCCTCGCCAATGGTTGCTCAACAAAGCAAAGGCGAGTGGGCAGCGTGCATGTTGCACATCAACAGTCAAGGTGGGAAATCATAGGTGGGAGCAATTGGCCGATGTGGATTGTGACAAGCAGCCTATGTGCCTGCTAGGGACTGCCGGAACCACAGCCACGGGTTAAACACTTACCCGCGACCATTCAATTTCGCTTGCGGATGGAACGAGTAGTGCGCACCTAAGGAGTTGGGAGCATTGGGATATCCATACTAATGCTGGATGGATGGAATGGAAAAGCGTGTAAAAGGGTCTGCGTGTTTCTTTGCAGCCCGGCCCCGAACCCGGATTGCTTTGCCCGCCACGTCAAGGATGTGCAGCCAAGGAACCGACTTATGAGGCGATGATGCAAGCATGGGTAAAGCGGAAGGCAAGGAAGGCCACATCGGGTGCAAGAGGGCAAAAAAGTATCCTACCGTCACTAAAGACCGTAAAAAGATCCGAAGTACTACTAAAGTACTACTGAACCACACAACGGGGATGGGTCGGCAGTTTGAATGAGCTACACCGACCGTCTTCGCTCCGGGCATGGCCTCCCGATGAGCGACAGACTGGTGGACATAGGGCCCGTTGAACAACAGGCACCGTCCACCTCTCCCCACCCAAGCATAGCTCACCCAGGTCAGAGGATCCGTAGCGACACCAGACGGTACACATAGCAAGGCGCAGCTTCCAGAGTTTCGAATTTTGTCTCCCCGACAGCTCTCGCGCCACCCACTTTGAAATCAGAACGTGTACCCACTCCAGTACTACAACCAGCCAAAAACAACCATCGCTTACAAAAACCCCCCTCCCGGGGACGGCGCACTACACCGCGCCCTCTGAGCGTCCGGACGTTCACGTCCGCCGCCGACATCCTCCAAACCCAGGCCCCATCCGGCCTGGTCGTGTGCCGCCAACACACGCAACCCACTCGAAAACAGAATACGACCCAACTAAACTCAACCCCACTACTCGAACCCCACTCGACTACCATGTCCTCGTCCCCTGACCTCCTCCCCACTTACAAACAGGTGCTCCTTCGGCCCCGCCCGGAGCACGCGACCTCCGGCGACCTCTACAACCCTAGGACTCGCCTCGCACGACATCCTCTCGCGCCTTTCCTCACCGTGCCTCAACAGACCCCGGTAAGGCACCACTTGGGCACCGCCTTGGACCCCTCCCTTGGTCGAGGACTCCAGTCACCTCTGGTCATGGCGCCCCCCCGGTCAACTAAATACCTCGGGCCGGCCGACGACCTCCCTTCCCGTATGATCGACTCCTACCTCCTCACAGGCCAGTGCTCCACCTCCTCCCCCCACATCGCCTGCTTCTGGCTACACGGTATGTTCCTCCCGGATCCCACCCAACCCACCGATACAGTGACCTCGACTCGTTGGGCTGCCCGTCGCTGGCTTCTCGAAAGTATCAACCGGATCACCGACCTCCCTCTCCGGGCAAGGAACTCGATAGGCCGGGACCTCGCCCATCACTCGCGATGGATGGCGCGAACCACCAGAACACCCCACCCCTCCTCCCGCCCGTGTCAAGATGTCACTCCCCTGCCATCAGAACTAACATCGGGCTTTCAAGAGATCAGGCTAGACATCCCCACATCATGTATCGCGACCGGTTTTTTATACCAGCTCACTTCACAGCAGCGTGAACTCCACTCGATCGGTCCAACACCGCCCAACGCATCCCTCCCCCCCCATCTACAAACAAAACTGGAACAGCATGAAGTCCAGTTCCTTCGCGCAGCTTCGATTCCCCCAACCTCAGTTCACCGGATCAAACTTCGCTCCCCCCTGTTCAAAGACATATCCGGCCGAGAAGCGATCGCCCTCCTACATGACCTCCTCACCTCACACCTTTCGACCGAGCTCGCCCCCGCCGGCGCCGCACACACAACACCACCCCTCTGCCAAATGGAAGACCTTCCGGAATCGGTTCAATTCCTCCTCCAATTCGCGGACGCAATACAACCCGTGGACGACCCCACCCGGATCGAAAGTGACCCCTCCTCCCTGTGGATAAATATCCTCCACCTGCCCAATAACCCCATATTTTCACAGTCAGGCCATGTTTCCCTGGACATATTTCCTACTTCCCTTCACGACCCAGTACCCCCCAACCCCCATCTTCACAAACTTACAATCACACCCCCCCGTCATTGGACACGTCCCGGGCACCTCATGGGCACACACCTGCCTCACCACAGTCCTCGTTCAGTCCCGCCAGACCTCTCCCTGCCCTGCCCCAACGCTGACGGCGTCATTCCCAACACGCACTGGTTATACACACTTCTTCACCAAACGGCGCAGGAATTCTCAGCACATCACACCACCTTCCCATTCACCCCACACACCCCTCTGAATCTCACACACCACACCTCCCTTCAAAAATTCCCGGACGGCTCCTACTTCCGCTCCCACCCCTCACCCTCACCCATCATCAACACTAGCATCCAAATATCACTCACCACAGAAATGTACTGCATTCCATCTCCACCAACGGCACAGCCACAATCCCCCTCCGTCACACCTTCATCCACAGAGGCACACACACCCAATCCTCCTGCACCCTCACCATCAACCCCCATCATTACTCCACCTTCGGCCGCGCCCGCCTCTCAGACCCCGCTTTCACTATTACCCCTTCCCCCCAGCCCCTCAACCTCACAAAACACAACGTCCTCTTCCGCAACTCCCCCACCCTCCTCCTCCAATGGGCTCACCACCTCCACTCCATCGACGTCTCCAGCCGCAGGCAAGCCGAGACGACCGACATTTCCATGATGGACGAAGATGACGACGCCCCCGGAGGCTGCCTTGACCACTGGCTCACCACGCCCCCTTCACCTCTCACCCTCCCACCTTCCTCCTGCTCGATATTCTCTTCCCCCTCCCACTTTACTGACCACTCTGCGATCCACCTCGTCATTCCCGCCCCTTTCTCCCTCATGGCACATCCCCCCCCTCCCCATACTCACCCCCACACACATCACACGACGCGCAAACTCAACTTTCGACTTCCCCTCACACCCGACCACATAAGAGCGTACCAATCCAGCACCCCCGACCTAATCACCCAAACGGCCGCCCTCCACGCAGAAATTCTCAACACCTCACACACCTCGGCCTCCCCCGACACCCTCGACTCCCTTGCCTCCCAATTCACCACACTCCTCTCCAAACGCGCAGCCACAGTTTGGCCCCTCCTCCCAGCCAAAAAACCCCGCCCACCCCAAGCGTCCCTTGACCCTACCTGGCTTACAAAGAAAACGCGCGCTCACATACTCAAACTCCGCAAATGCAACAATAACAACGGCCCCCTCCCCTTCGCCCAAGCCCTCTTAAACACTAATGAATATCTCTCCCCTGACGCCATCAAACAACAATGCCAAGCACGCATACGCCAACTCCTCCACGCCACCACGACGGATAAGCTAAAGCAAATAAAAACTCGAGCCAATACGGCCTACGACACCTGCCCCAAACTCTCCCACCGCCGATTGAAAATTAAAAGCGGCCTCCTTCCCCCCGCCGGCGCCGCCTCCACCCTCCACCGCATTACTAGACCCGATAAAACTACCGCATCCTCTTCCTCCGCCGTCATTGACGCGGTACACTCCCACTTCGCCACCGAACTCGGCCGCGCCACCCCACACGACCTGCCCACCCCCCCGTGGGAACTCCCCGACAACCCCGACAACTTTACCATCGAACCTCGCGGTGACCCCTCTCTCACCCTTGCCGACATGATTACCCGCGACACTTTCGATAAAACACTCAACTCCCTAGGCACCGGCAAAGCCCCCGGCCCCGACGGCATCCCCAATGAAATAATCAAATTCCTACCACCGACGACCCGCTCCGCCCTCTTCTCTCTCCTCTCCCTCCTCGCCCACAAATCCTACACCCCTCCTGATTGGTGCCACAGCACAACATGCCTCCTACACAAAAAAGGCGACCCCTCCCTCCTCGATAACTACCGCCCTATCGCCCTCATGAATAACCTCCTTAAACTATGGACAGCACTAATCAAAGATGCAGGCTCAAAATACGCCGAAACCCACGGCATTCTCAGCGACCAACAAGACGGATTGCAACAACACCGCAGCATCCACGACGCCCTCTCCTCCATTATTATGACGATGGAGGACGCGAAACTCCACAACAAAGACATCTACGTCATGTACGCGGATTTCAAAGGCGCCTTCAACGCCGCGGACCACCGCATCATGTTCATACACATGCGCCAACTCGGTATGCCCCCCACCTTTGTCGCCGCATGCGAACACCTCTACGGGGTCTCAACCACAGATTATATTACACCACATGGCCCCACCCCTTCTATCGACAATAATCGCGGAACCCTCCAGGGTGACACCCTCCCCCCCTTTCTATTTATCCTCTTCCTTGAACCCTTCCTTCGCTGGCTCACGGTGGGAAGCCGGGGCTACCGCCCATGCCCCCCCGCCACTAACGTCGACACCACAGAACCCACCGCCACATACCCAGGACACGGCTTCGCTGACGACCTCAGCCTCGCCACGGGCTCGACCCCCAACATGACCATCCAGCTCAGGAAACTCTCCCTCTTCATCGCCTACACTGGCATGACCGTCAACATCCGCAAATGCTGCATCACCGGCGCCCTCTGGCGCACAGGCAACGCCCTCTCCCTCGCCAACACTACCCTCCTCGCATCCCGCCTGCAAACTCAGTTCATCACCCTAAACTCCACCCCGGCCCCCATCCCCTCAATTGGCCCCAAGGACACATACCGAGTCCTAGGGGTAGAACAGAACACCTCCCTCAACTTCACCAAACACTGGCACGAACTCAAACGTACCACTGTATCCCTCATCACCACCCTTTCCACCTCCCCACTTACACAATCCCGCAGAATCAGGGTCATCCGTGGACTCCTCATCGGAAAGCATTTCACCCTCCAGCTCGGCCTCTTCACCGACTCCCAACTCGACACTCTAGAATGAGAAATCTGCCGCGCACTCCGCTCCGCCGTCTCTTCGGTACGTAACCTTCCCCGCACCGCCCTCCACCGCCCTACCTCAGACCTAGGATACGGCCTCCCCTCCCTCAAAGCCCACGCCGCACAACTCACAGTTTGCCACCTACATTAAATCATGAACAACTCAGGCTATAGAGGCCACATTGCCCGCGCACACATCCGCACCTTATCCACCACGTACTCCCACTGGCCCTCGGAATCCATCATGTCAACCTATTACACCCCACCCACACTCAAGTGCTTACCCATAGCTCAGCGCGATGCGGGCACCCTATTCCACAACATCCCTCCACTCTCCCTCACCAACCCTATCGCCTCCACAATCCGCGCCCACTTCACCACTCAAGACAACGCCCTCCTCGCCTCACTCCGGGACAAAGCCACACACATCACCGACCCTCACACATATAAGCAAGCCTACTGCGATTTCTCTCCCCGCAAAACACACGCCTCCCTCCTCCCCCGCCTCACCCCCCTCTGGAAAAATAACATCACCACATGGCCACAAGTCCTCCTCAGAGCCACCTCATCCTCCTTCATCCTCAAATCATGCAAATCCATCACCACACTCACGAGGTCCACCACCCCACTCTCAGTTCCCATCCGCCTCCTCGCCGCAATCCTCACCGAACCCCTCGATACTATCCACAACCGCCTCCCGCTCACAGGCCTCAATACCACACAAGCATCCCCCCCCACCACTATACACCCCTCATGGATCCCCCTCCTCTCCCCACACCTCCCTCGCTCACCCCCCACCCTCTCATCCGGCATCTACACCTCCCGCACCACTCACCCACCCCCACCGCACCCACCTCACACTTAGACACAGAATACCTCACCCCCTCAGACCACCACTACCCCCCCTGCGACGTAACGCGTATCATTTCCAAACACAAGGGCACAGAATACGGCCAAACGCAGTACATGGTTGAATGGGCCCCGGAACACCTCACGGAATGGGACATTCAGTTACAACTCGACGACGGCTTCCGCCTCATATCCTCCGCCCCCACATCGGTATGCCTCCCCACCCCCTCCCCCACCGCCTGCTCCATCTGTCATGACCCACTGCACACATAACCCACCTCCACCTGCTGCACATGCCCGTACTTTGCCATACATTCCCAATGCCGCCCAGCTCAGGGACCCGCCACATGGCAGTGCGAATGGTGTGCTCGCGGCCAACAACACGACCTCACCCACCTCCACGAGGTCCAGTGGGCCCCATGCCTACAACTACACGACACCATCAGTGAGACCCCCTCCGGCCCCACCGCCCTCACCGCATTTAACGCCGGCTTTGTCCCCTCCACCACACACATTCTGCCAGAACCCGGACCCCCTCCCTTGTCACACCCCCTAATTACATTAAACCATGACCCCATTAACCCCGACCTCGACATGCTCCCTACCGGTAAATTCGCCATCCACGCACACCCATCACTCCACGACACCACCGTACTCTGCACTCCCGACGGCCGCACGGTCACCACCCTTAACGGCCCCCGCGTCCGCCACCTCTACCAACTCTTCCGCCCCGACCTCTCGCAGCATACGTTCGAAGAGGAGGTCTACCACCTCCTCACTCGCCTAGATTCCCGCTCAGAAATCCACTCACCCACACCCGCCGCCACCACCCGTTATAGATGGGCCACTAGAGAAGACCTACTCACAGCTCTCCGCCACATATTGCACATACAGACAGAACTCTACTCCGACCCCCTCAATAAATCCCTCCACCCCCACACCTGCCACTCCCTCTACCCCGAAGACTTAATCTTCTCATCTAGTGGCAGCAATGCCCCACACACTTGGCAAGGCACCAACATCGCCAACCCCGAATACGACCACGAATGCATGCGCCGCGCCATGGACCACGCAATCACCAGCGCACACCTCACAGTCCCTCACACACCCAGCGCAACCATCCTCATCCTCCCCCGATGGGAACACACTCCCTACCGCCACTCCAAATACATCAACTCCCCATACACCCACCACCTTTACACCCTTCCCAATGACGCAAACACCTTCCTATTACACATACGGCTCCAAGAAAGGCGGCAGCTCTCCCCTCGGAGCAGCCGCCACCCAACCCGCCTCGGATACCCGCGTCAAATTGAAATTGAAATTGAAATTGTTTACAACATGTACCGTATGCGCCGGTTTTTCACCAAAGGCCGGATGCGCT
>JAPMLY010001043.1:0-35742 GCA_026401115.1 Tetraselmis chui | reverse complement strand
AGTGGTGGAAGGTCTCACGAAGTGCGACATACAACCCAACAAGTGCACGGAGCGAGGTGCATAAAAGGAAGGCGCGAACGGTGTGTGCGAGGAGGGTGAGGAAGGCGGCGGTGAGGAGGTTGGTCAATGCCGGCTCATCTGACACGCCGACGAGAATATCGCATGGTTTTGCGCGGCCATCGCCCCAAAAAGTTTCACATGCAGCGTACCCGCCTACACGGTACCGCGATGGCTAGCGCAAAGAAGCTTGGCGTGCGCGGGCATGGCGGCGTCATGGCCTCATGGGAGGCAGCGATGCTTGTGTAATATGTATTTGTAGCGGTTGCAGCGGCTATACGTATCTGCGGCTGCGGAAATATATGAAACGCGCCTTTCGAGTACCTCGTTTCCGGTTGCAGAAGGACCTAAATGTACAAATTTACTGCACCTGTGGTATTTGTACACCTGTCTGCAGGAACGGCTACGGATTTATATAAAACGAGGTCTAAGAACCGCATGTTTTGTCGCCCATTTCGGGAGTATTCACGAGCCAAAGTGTGGGAAATCCGAATTTCGGGGCGGCCGAATCATGGTATACCCCGAAGTCGGGGTTGGGCCGCAAACCCTAATACATCATATCGTAGCCGTGACGGGCCCCATTTGTACCCCACTTCCCCCTTAGCTTCACGGTCAGCACAAGTGACGGTCCGCCTTTTCAACGAGCTAAAGTATATCTAAACCCTAGAAACCCTACATTGTAAACACCCGCCCTACGCGAAAGGCCCTATTTCACTAGTAACGGACTTTATGGGAAGAGCGTATGCGAGTAGCCCATAGTTGTATCTTGTGACGGCGCCCGCCGGCGGCGCATCGGCGGCGGCCCCGGAGGGGGTTGCGCTCGCACACCCGTCGGCATCCCCTCACCTCCCCGTGGTGGGCGCCGGAAACCCCGTAGCCGTGCCAAGCCTGGCACGGTAGGGGGCTAAGAGGGCCGACAGCTCGATCCGCAGGATCAACATTAGTTGGGGAAGCCTTGTACATAGGGCTTTTGAATAAATAATTTTTGTGCAATACCGGCACCAAGATCTCCCGCTCGGCCCGTCCGATATGTTTTTCCGCGGTCATATACTACTGAATATAGTCCTACTTCGAGGGGGTGGGGCTTGTACTCCATGAGCGTTTCATGGCGAGGAGGGTACGGCCGGATCAGCGGTGGGAAGCGGGTGTTGGAGCTGGTGATGGCCAACCGGGAAGTACGCCAAGAAAGGGCGCTCGCTAGCCGTCGACCAGCCATGTGCCAGTCGAAACTTCCCGGGGGGAGAGGCAAGACATGGCACAGGCCGGTGGCTGGTCGCGGGCGGAAGAGCGGTTATACGAGTCGGCGGCGATCCTCATGAACAGCCGCCTCCGGAAAGCCATGTACGGAGGGCTTTTTTGGAAACTAAACTAATGTATGTACCCGGCGTCGAGCTAGTTGGGGAGAAAGTTGTACGGCAAGGCGCTCACTAGCGAGCCGCTACGTCGACAAGATGCATCTCCCGGGGGGAGGAGTAAGCTTGGGCGGCAAGGAGGCCGGTCGCGACGGAAGGAGCGACACGATTTGGCGACGACGACCTTCCGGGACGGTCATTACCCCCACCCCTCACACCCTCTCACCCCCTTTCTCTCTGTCCTTGTCACCCCCTTAGACCCCTTTATTCTCTCTCTCTCCCCCTCCTCACCCCCTTTCTCTCTTTATCTCCCTCTCACCCCTTTCTTTTTCTTTCCCCTTTAGACCCCTTTCTCTCTCTCTCTCTCTCTCTCTCTCTCTCTCTCTCTCTCTCTCTCTCTCTCTCTCTCTCTCTCCCCAAAATTGAACACGGTGCATGGTTCAAGTAAGGGAAGCAAGATAATAGTGTGGTTATAGTGACCACAAGCATGACAGATGGGATGGTGGTGGTGACTAATCGAGTGGAGCAGGAGCGCGATGCGCTCACTGTAAGACGGATGGAAGGGAACAATACTAACCATGAGTGGGTGTTGTAAGTAGTACCTTCTATTTATTAGTCGCAGATAGCTAATGTAAGCTATTCTAGATATGATTAGTACATGTCTAGATCGGACATACCGATAAACTGTTTGACTCGGTACAGAGCTGTCGCTAGGCTACAGCTTTAACACTTTTGTTATCCCGACACCACGCATGTAGTCTGGTTGTCTCTGTGACTGTCATGTTTGCGTGACTGTGACTGCAACTACGTTTGCGTGAGTTATTTTCCACAGTAACCGAGTTTGCATGGTTCAACAGATTATGGGCCCTCTGCGTTTACTGCGGGGTTTACTAGGGCACCGGCCGGAGTTCATGAGATGATGTCCATTAAGGGGGAGTGTTAACATATCCCTCCGTAGGGCTACTAATGGACACATATGTACGCTAGACTCCGGGGGAGTCCTTGCCCTCCACCTATAGGTGTTCGCTATAGGTGTTCGCAGCTTATTCGCGATGCGATGCGATGGGCTCATATGCACAATATGTTCCTATCGGGTACCGACTCTTGGCGGTACTTGGATAAGGCGTACAACTCCGTTCCGGGAAGCGGCGGTTCTAACCCCCTTCATGCCATTCCGTGTGTTCATGGATTAACACAGGTTAACATAGGTTATATGGGCCCCCGCCTCACGTCACTCACGCGCGACAACCTGGTTCGGCGAGCTGCGATCGGCAGCTCTCCCGCACAAGGCAAGGTTAGATAAAACCGTGGTACTTTCACCTTGTAGTCGGCGGTATCGCAAGTAAAAATTGCGATTTAAACCCCACCTCCACCCCTCTTACGTCAGCTACTCGACGGCGACAGACAGCCACCCACACCGACGCACTCGTCGTGTGTGGATAGGGTGCACACATGTCCAAGCTAGAGAAGGGGGGGGCGCACTATCGAGTGAATATGCATCCACATTTTGCACGACAACCCTAGCTTACCTCTTTATTTTAATATTATATCAGCGCCTCAGCCGCCATCGCAGCGCTCCACCTATCTTGGCCTTGGCCCCGACTTGTGCCCCACACTGGGTGGAGGATACAGAAAAAAGTGCTTTGAGACACCCCGGGGCATCATGCCGAGGGGTCGGCGGGCATCATGCCGTCTCTTTGAAACCACTGTTAGGCACAAGTCCGGCTAGCGGTTTTTACCGCTGCCTGTTTTTTTATTCTACTCTTTCTTTTTCGCCCTCTGTCGAAATGGCACCGAAACTCGCCATGCCGACTCTCCGCCTATTTCGCCTCTTGCTTCCCTTGACCTCGGCTCTCAGCAGAGCACTCTCGTTCGCACCCCGGATACTCTCGCGCTCGTCCTGGAGCAAATGGCGCTCCTTACCGCCCGCCTGGACGCGCAGTCGGCCGACGCTTATGATGTTGCTGCTGGTGCTGCTGCGGCTGCTAATACCGACACCCCTGTCGCTCAGCGCCATCGCGATGCGTAGCTCGAACCCTCTCGAGACGGCCACGACGTGCACACCCTCCCCCTGCTTGGCTACGCCTATCCGGACGCACGGCCATCGCTACAACAACCGTTGCAGATCATGTTGGCAACCCCACCGTCGCACAACGCCGTCCCGATGCGCAGCGCGAGCCCTCGCGTCCCGATGCGCACCACGAGCCCTCGCGTCACGAGCTACCGGTGGAACACCTCCCACCTCCCCCACCATGCCCCCCCGCCGGATATGTCCTTCAAAGCCCCGGACCTTCTTCCCGGAGGCGCGCCCCCACCTCGTCCCTCCCTCCCGTGGCCACACGGACCCGTACGGCCCGCCGCATACCATGACCGGCCGCTCTCCCTTTCCCGGTGGTCCACCTCCTGCCTTCCATGGACGGCATTCTCCCCCGGCCCAGCGTGGCGGCCACTCTAGACGTGGCGGTCGTCGCCCCACTATTGACCCGGTTGTCATCGGCCGAGCGGCACACGAAGCCCCCGGCTTCGACAAGGACGCCCTCAACCGGTCCATGAAGATGTCGGTCCCCATCATGGGCCCGACCACGGACTTTAAGCAGTGGAAGAGGACCTTCCTTAATTTCCTCTCCATCAAGGCCGCATATCTCATTCCGCAGCTGGCCATCCGCGACTCCGGCGTCTGGATGGACGAACATGCGCAACACTACGCCTACATGTTGCTCCTCCATGCAGAAAGCGCGAATCAGCGCGCTGACCAGGCGATGAAATGCGTTTCTCCGGCCCGCCCTAACTGCGCCGCTGCCGCGTGGGACATTATGTGTGAACGCCTCGACTGTCGGTCCTTTGCTCGCTCCATGTCCCTCTTGGATAACCTGATGGTCAGGCAGCGCCCTGGCTAGTCACTACACGACACCACCATACTATGCACTCCCAACGGCCGCGTGGTCACCACCCTTAACGGCCCCCGCTTCCGCCACCTATTTCAACTCTTCCGCCCCGACCTTTCGCAGCACACGTTCGAAGAGGAGGTCTACCACCTCCTCACTCGACTAGGCTCCCGCTCAGAAATCCACTCACCCTCACCCGCCACCACCACCCGTATTAGATGGGCCACTAGAGAGGACCTCCTCACAGCTCTCCGCCACACATTCCACATCCAAACAATACTCTACTCCGACCCCCTCAACAAATCCCTTCACTCTCACACCTACCACTCCCTGTACCCCGAAGACATAGTCTTCTCATCCAGAGGCAGCAATGCCCCACACACATGGCACGGCACCAACATCGCCAACCCAGAATACGACCACGAATGCATGCGCCGCGCCATGGAACACGCAATCACCAGCGCACACCTCACAGCCTCTCACACACCCTGCACAACCATCCTCATACTCCCCCGGTGGGAACACACACCATACCGCCACTCCAAATACATTAACTCTCCATACACACACCACCTATACACCCTTCCCAATGACGCAAACACCTTTCTACCCCCAGACCAACACACAGGCCACCCCACCCCTACCCCATTCGGAACACGTCGGATGGTCGACATCTACCTCGTCGCTAACCCCCTAGCCCTCTCCACCCTACCCTCACACACAGCCATGACCGCACTCCACAGCACTCTCGAGTCTATCCACGACACTCACCTCCCCAACCCCAGCATCACCATCCCACTTCCACACCTCACCGAGTTCTACTCACCACACTCAACAGGCATCTACCACCTCCCCCCCAACCCCACTCACCCCCTTACCTACCCCCTCCATGAACGCATGCAACTAACATACTCCCCCACCAAAGGAAGTTTTGCTTGGAATTGGCAAGACTTCGTTTACACAGACGGCTCCAAGAAGGGCGGCAACTCCCCCCTCGGAGCAGCCGCCACCCACCCCGCCTCGGACACCCGCATCAAAATTCTGGTGACCTCTACCCCTCCCTCCCACACTATAAATCGCGCTGAGTTAACACGCATTGACATAGGCCTCCAACTTGGCCAAACCCATCTCCTACATACACTGCGTACTCCCTCCGCCTCATTCAAGCTACTTAAACTGCCCATCAGCCTACAAACACAACATCCACCGCGACACACTCCTCTCCATCATACACACCCTCAAAACCCGCTGCGACGCAGGCACCCGCACACACCTCGTTAAATTAAAGCACACAACCGCTCCCTAGGAAACGACCTCGCATACACTCTAGCTAACCAAGTCGCGGATGGACACTTACCCGACGCAACTTACACCACAGGCTGAGACGTGTCGATAGGCAGCTGGATCTGGCCATACACCCTCATTCCACAGACCCTAGGGGAACCCATACCCTACACATACACCAACCTCAAAGCTGACGCTCACACCTACAGCACCAAACACACACACACACACACACCTCTCGCGAACATCCAAACACGGTGCCCTCCTCGCCCACGCCGCGGAGGACGGCGCCGACTTCTCTTTCCACAAAAAACACACAACACTCACCAACATCCAATTCACCCACAAGCAAGAATTCATGTGGGGAGTCCACAACACCCGCCTTCTCACACGCAACCTCACCCTGCGCTGCCCCATGTGTGGCCAATTCACTAGCAATGGCCACATGGCCGGTAACTGCCCCACCATGTCTGGCCTAAGACAGGACCGACACAACGGCGCGCTGCAACTCCTACTCTCCTTCTTGGAACGCCACAACGGAGGTCGATGGGAGACCATCACTGCGGACTTCGGTAGCAAACCCATCAAATCATTCACACCCCCCACACCCACCCACACCCCTCTTGACTGTCACCCCCCCACCCCACTCACATGCCCACCCGCCTTGTTGCTGCTGCCGAAGGTCTCTCACCCGACTCCCTGACCTCGTGCCCAGCCATCCTCCCCCGTGAGATTCTCCCCCCCGCGCTCCGACCCCCCGCACACAAACCCGACTTTATCCGCCTTCTCGGACCTCGATCCGTCGGTCACACAAACGGTCGCCGCCGATACTCATCGATAAAAAAGATCCTGATAGGGGAATGGAAGTATTGCACGGACAATAACCCCTCCCAAACAGCTCATCTCATACGTACCAAATACACACCCCTTGCAAACGCCATCTGGAGCCAATGGCCAAGCACAGTGGTAGACATCCTCCCCATCGTCATGAGCCGCACGGGTACACCGCACTCATCCACCATCGCAAGTCTCACCTCCCTACTAACCGCCCGCACAGCCCTCATGACAAAGTCATCTCCAAGGCACGACTCGACACGTCTCGCATCCTTGCACAACTCCACGCACACACTGTCCAATGGCTACATCATTGTGGCGGTTAGCCTCCTCAAGCTAAATGCTAGCACAAATCAGTTCTAATCTGTCTAGTTCTGTCGTTGCAAGATGGCAAAATGATGTTGTCGAGAGACGATGGTGAAAGATGTTTCACTGCTGTACTTAAGCAATATATGTTGTAAGTGAACAATGGAATTGTTAAATGGTTCTGTCTCCTCCCTCTACTGCACTGGGCTTAAATAGGTTTCTGCCCAAATGGTTAACGCCTCGTAGCTTCGCTAACGTGTCAGGCGTTAGGGCTGTCTAACCGTCGTCATCTGTCCTGAGACGCGGCTTGCCTAGCATTGGGTTTCACGACGCGGCCTCTTCTGCATCGAAGAACTCGCTTAGGCGCGACATCTAGCTAGTTAGATTAACTATGCGTATCTGTATGTACCGGGAGGTACTGGTCGTACTTTAGCATCAGCACCCTTATGAATATTGCAGTAGCGACGTACCCACGTTTGTACGTCCGTCCGATGGAAAAGCACGAATTGGAATCAGTAACGAGTACATGTACAGTGTCCTGCAATGTACTGTTGCAGGACTATACTCGTCACACTCGTACCCTCCCCCTCTTGACAGATCTATGAGGCCGCCGCGAGGCCGACCTCCGTGGTCTAAGCTCCTTTACTAAAGCAATTACTGAGACTCAGGAATGCGCGCTGGGTGAGCGTGCATGAAGTCGATGTACGCATGAGTCTTGGCAAACTTGTGCCATTGGGGCGTCTCCAAGAAATCTTGTAACGCTGTGGTCCGGTGTACTTCGTTCAACCGGTGCCAGACAGGTGGAATGTCGTCATCGTTGAAGTGCGTCATGAAGAGCAGATATTTGCCTCGTCGTCCAGGTAGCGACTTGATGCACACAGCAGAGATGTGCGAGACATCAAACTCCTCGTCGTCTCCTTCAGGAGCAGTTAATGGGACAGCTGGTCGTAGCGGAGCAGTAGAGCAGGGTCGCAAGTTGTTAACATGGAACACATGATGTAAGCGTACTGTCGCTGGAAGTTTCAATCTGTAACTGTGTTTCCCAATCTGCTCCTCCACTGAAAAAGGTCCAAGCTGTCTGTCTCTGAGTTTCCGGTTCGGTTGTCCTCGGAGAAAAAGGTTTGCTGTGACGACTGACACCTTGTCTCCTCTGGCGAAGTGTGGCGTTGTAGACGATTCTGTGCGTGCTTGCATCTCGTCCTTGTGTAGCTGTAACACTGAGCCTACCAGAGTATGCACTTCATGTAACAATGTTAAATATTCTGTTGCGTCTTGCGAAAGTGAAATCGACGGTCGCATGTTGAATAGTAGGTCAGGAGGATCCTCAGGAGAGAATCCGAAATTAGCCTCGAACGGAGTGTGCTCAATTCCGAGTGCACGCGAAGCGTTGTACGCAAATTCCACTTGTGGTAGTAGCGTAGTCCAATCAGAGCCATCACAACAACAGAAGCAACGAAGAAGCTGCTGAAACGTGTTGTTCACGCGTTCTGTCAGTCCGTCGGTTTCTGGATGTCGGCTGGAAGACATGTTTAGACGCGTTCCGAGGCGTCGCCAAAGTGTCTGCCAGAAGGCACTGACGAATTTTGGGTCGCGGTCGCTAATCAGCACACGGGGTAGTCCATGTAAGCGGTAGATTCCCTGTAAAAACAAAGTTGCGGTTTCTTCGGCAGTAATCGTCTCTGTGCACGGCAGAAAATGGGCCATTCGAGTTAGATGGTCTACTACAATCAGCACACAGTTAAAGCCATTGCTTTCAGGCAAGTGTGTCAAGTAGTCAAGACCAACTGTATGCCTCGGTCTGGGTGGAACAGGCAGAGGGCAAAGAGTCGCTGCCATCTGCGGTTTAATCTTCGCTCTGCGACATACGACGCAGCGTTCACAAAAGTCTTTAACGTCTTGGCGAATTCGTTTCCACCAGAATTTGTCGAGTGCTTTAGCAAGAGTGCTCGCAACTCCTCTGTGACCAGCTAACGAACTTTCGTGCAGCTCTGTGATCAATCGCAGTCGGAGCTAAGAGTTCTGCGGAATACAGAGGCGATCGAGGCGCCCAAAATATCCGTCTCTGGCTTCAATCCGGTTGTCTTTTGTCCACTCACCCTCGTCCCCATAAAACGAGTCTTGTGAGAACCCCTCGCGAATGACATCAGCGATCTCAGGGCTCAGCTGCAGCGCGTTAACAGTCAGTAAATTTAAGTGCGCGTCTTCAAACAGCAGCTGGGACTTCCGTCGTAATTCTCGATCCGACGGAACCTCGCTATCCCAAAATAATGGATATGTGGCCTGAGGTACGAAGTCTGGACGCCGGCTTAACGGGTCAGCTTCATTCAGAGCTCCCTTGCGATATGTCATCGAGCCCGCAAACGGTTGCAAATCCCGCAGGTATCTTGCTTGCCGCTTGTTCAACATGTTGTTCGGTTGCCTAAGCAGATGTCGAAGTGTGTCGTGGTCTGTTACGACAAGGAATTTAGAGCATCCGTCAAGATAGCACCTCCAATGCTTGACGGCTTCGCATACGGCCAAAGCTTCTAAGTCGTACGCAGAGTAAGTGTTACCACGCTCACCTGGATTCAGCTTACGCGCCCAGTAAGAGACTAGTTGAAGACCTCCTCCTTGGTCTTGCAACAGGACTGCTGCAATCCCCACTGTCGAAGCATCTGTAGCCACGGTGAACGTCGCGTCCGAGCTGACCTCCGGAAGGATCAGGCATGGCGCGGAAATGAGCCGTAACTTGAGAGTCTCAAAGGCTTCCAAATAGGCAGGCGTCAGCGTAACTTTCTGTGGCTGGGACTTCCGCAGTAAGTCCGTCAATGGAGCCGTAAGGTCGCTAAAATGGTGTATAAATCTGGCGTAGAAGTTGCAGAATTGCACGAAACTACGAACCTCCTTCTGCGTCTTGGGCACTGGCCAGTCTGCAACGGCCTCGACTTTCTTTGTGGAAACCGAAATTTTACCGGCTCACACAGTATAGCCCAGGTACTCCATCTCTTACAGTCCGAAGAAGCATTTCTTAAGGCGTAATTTCAAGCCCTCCTCCTTAAATCGTTGTAGCACGAGACGTAGGTGCTCCAGGTGCTCCTCCAGAGTTTGACTGTAGATACAGACGTCATCGAGGTAGACTGTAACGAACTTATGTAAAAAGTCGCGTAGTATGTCATTCATCATCCGCTGAAATGTAGCCGGCGCATTGCACAGGCCAAACGGCATGGCGACCCATTCCATTAAGCCATCAAGGGTCTGAAATGCCGTCTTGTGAATGTCCTGGTCACGCACTCGAACTTGCCAGAACCCAAAGGCGAGGTCGAGGTGTGTGTAAAAATTCTCGTCCTTAAGTTCGTCAAGGGTGTCGTCCACACGCGGAAGTGGGTAAGCATCTTTACGCGTAACCTCATTAAGGCCACGGTAGTCAATGCACAGACGTAGCGAGCCATCAGCTTTCCGCACAAAAAGAATTGGCGAGCCAAACTCACTGTAACTGGGACGGACCAGACCAGCCTCCACCGCGTCTTTGAGCTGTCGATTTAGCTCAGCGCGCTCTGCAGGTGACAATCTGTTCAACCGTTGGCGTCGCATCGGGTCAGCTGTTTCAATGGGATGATCCCACTGTCGGCTTACATGTGGAGAGTCGACAGGTTGCAGTAACTCCGGGAAGTCATCGAAGAGTAACGACCGGAAGTTGTCACGTTGTTTTGCAGTTAGCTCCTCACCATTGTGAAAGTCAGTTACTTGTTCAACGGCTGACGTAAGTTCAATGACGTAAAATTAAGCATGACGTCCCCTGCTGCGGCGCGTCTTGCGCATGAGTTTCTGAACTTTAGTAGACGACAGTAGCAAACACTCAGGGCGTCGTTCCTCGAGTGTAGTCTCCACAGCAGTGCCATCCATCAGTGTAAAAACTCGGGTTGTACCAAACTGTAAAGAGGCATGTTCGTCATCAAGCCATGGTAAACCGAGGATTAAATCAGCTGCACGTAAATTACGTAAGACGTAAAAAGTCCGGTGAAATTCGTGTCGAGCCAGCTCAAAAGTAACATCGCACACTGTAGAAAAAGTCACTCGGTGTCCGTTGGCGAGTCGAACTGGGGTCTTAGACACATGCTTCCGAGTCTGTAAAGCAAAGCGTCGTACGAAGGCCTCTGACACGAAATCAAGTGTCGCAGCGCAATCCACTAGTCCAGAAATCAGGTGTCCACCTTCAGGAGTTTTCACGGTCAGCTCAGTTCGAATTAACGGGCGAGCTTCCGTGAGGTCAGTCAGTAGGGCTGTAGCTGGCGGAGAAAATTGTTGTATCGTAGCGATGGACTGTTCCGCGTCGCCAGAAGGTATAGGTGTCATAGTCTACGAGGATGACGCTGGAAGATTACAGTATTAGCAAGTAATATCTGCTGATACTTGCCATTAATAGCGGTATTCCCTCTAAATAGCAACTACGTATCTTTAGATACAGGGCTGTAATGATGTTAGGAATTGTACATACTAATAAAGGGTCGTATGTATGACGAGAATAGCGACGAAAGGAGCGAGCTCGTCATATTAGAATTATTGTACAAATAGAATATTTAGTACCAGTACCGGAAGCGTGGGATGGTGAATAATTATACCCGCACCGGTTCTAGAATTAGCTAGAGGTGAAGTCTCTAGAGACTTCTGCAGTGTCGCTGTGCTGCGATAAGATAATAGTCTATAGTAATACTAGCACACGAAATTGGAATTGGTAGCTTTTTGGTACCTTCGACCGGACGCCTATAAATTTAGCGACCGGCACATTTGCCAGGGAGTCACTCGGGTTACCGTTTATCGGTAGAACTGTAAGAACCCCTCTTCCAATCATCCACTCTATTATTCCTTCCACTAGGAAACGATCCAGAAAATGGGCCTTTGATGCCGCTCGTCCTGCTAGAGGGCGAGTGGTACCACAACAGTACGGTGGGTTGGTCAGATGCTGTCGATGGTGTCCAGTCGTAAAACGCACAATCTGCGTCGACTAACCACAGCTGTACAGGCCAAGGAGCTGGAGCAACCACCTCCTGTTGCGCTGGGTTCTCCAATGACTGAGGAGTAAAAAGCTGTGTCCGAGCTGGGAAATTATTGGTAGAGTTCTCAGTGCTTAGTCAGTTGAGCAAACTTCGCCTACTTTGGTAGTACCAATACAGCCATCGTAGATGTCGGAGATGTTCGACGACAATCCTCACAAAGTGCTGTGCAATCGGCTCAGCTATCTCTTATGGTGGATTAATGAACACCATTTCTCCTGACAAATCCCTCTCAAGAATCGAGTCACTCGGCGAACAGTGAGGTAAGTCACCGTGCGAGTTTAGACCTTCATCATCTGCACATCCCTCCAATGTGAAGTTGAATCGTGCATGCAGAGGGTCAAAAACAGAGTCAACCAGTTTCCAATCAATTGAACGTCCGGTTACATGTTTACGACTTTGTCTCTGCTTTGTGTGACGGCGACGACCTGCTACTAGCGTTGCAAGTGTCGCGATTGTAGTCGATGGAGATGCCGAAGGTGTTTCGACGACCTCTGTCGCTAATAGTGTTTCAGAACGAACAGTAGATGTAGCCGGCTGCTCCAGTTCGCTGGTAGAACAACCTTGCCACCATCATTGCTTCTTAGACTGCTGTGACTCCATCGGTGCATTGCCCTTCCACTCCGGGCATTGGAACAGTCGGTGTCCCTTCTTGTGGCACTTGAAGCACAGTCCCTCCTCCATGTGCCGCTTGCGCTCCTCAGATGTCATCGCATTAGCGAGAGTGTTGAAGTCAACGCGGCCAGTGTTTGAAGATGGTTGACCACGGTCACCACCATTGTTGCCTCCACGTCCACGTCCACGGCCTCGACCACGGCCACCACCATTGCGCTTCCAGATCTTAGAAGCTTCGACGAGTGGGTCGTCAAAGTTGCGCTTGCGTGTTGGTTGAGCCGATGGGCCAGCTGAAGACCGCATGTTGCCGAGTTCCGGCGAATCTATTACTACGTCATTCAGGATTTTGCAGCTCCACCAAAGTAATCTGGTACCCCTTCTGAGCTCGGTGTGACTTCACCTGATTCTTCAACGTAAAGTTTGCTAGTCCGTTAATGAAGCGTACGCACTGCACATCGGCTGTCAAGTTGTTGACGAGACCGACGTAAGAAGTCGTTGTACTGCTTGGTGTAGAAGGCGTAACTCATCGTGTTGCTCTGCGTAAGGTTGAGCAAAGCATTAATTGCGTCGTCTTGAATGTTCGGAAGAAACGTAGTCTTGCGTAACTCCGCGACAAGCTCGTCATATGTAGACGGAATAGCTGCTTGGGTTTGACGGTTCAGCCACCACCCATTCAGATGTCATGAGAACTGTGACGTAACCCAGATAACCGAGTCGTACGAATCAGCCGTAATGCCAAGCATTAGAAAACGCTAAGGCTGAGCTTCAAGCCAATCCTCCAGTTCATTAGCGACTCGACCATTCTGCAATGGTGAGTTAATCGCAGCTTTACGCTGTGCCTCCGTGAGGGTAATAGGTAGTCCAACCAAGTTCCGGGTAGGCATCGGCATTCCCACACGTAAATCTGTCGGCGTTTCACCACTCAGCTGATTGATGTGTCCACGAATCAATAGCCAGACAGGACCAGAGTCGACCGTCGTAAACCGGGAGTACATGAAGAACTGTCTCGGAATAGATGTGTCGTCTTGAAAGATCGGGCTGTGTGAGTAGACTGCACGACAAAAAGTCTCCCATTGAGTCACGTAACCGAAGTGAAGTAACTCGCTCTTGTGCTTCACAGCAGGAAGCAACCCTATCTTAGCGGGCGTAAGATTCAGGCTGTCAATGTTAATCGATTCCGGGACGACGTAAGTACCATCCGGATTAATTGTCGACTGTGATGTAACAGCTTGTTCAACTTGAGCATGTGTACGTAGGTGGCTCGTAGCAAACAGGACAGGGACAGAAGCCGAGTACACGTAAACAAGCTGTCGTCCTTCAGGTAACGCAACTCGAACATGAGCGTCACTCCACAACGTCAAATCTTCCGGTGTCAAAGTAAGGCCGGTTTCTTCGCGTAACTCACGAACAGCAGCGTTAGCAGGCTCGTCGTTAGGTAAGACAGAGCCAGCCGGGAACCAAGTTTTACCGGTACGAGGCTCACGTTGTAATACGAGCTTCACGTCCGACAGTTTAGTCCCTCCAACATGAATTACAACCACCACGAAATGTCCAGGTCCAACAGAAGCCATCTCGAGTCAATCAGGCATCGTCGAGCGAATCAATGAGCAACGAAAACGTGCGTCGACCAAAAAGCTCCGAAACCATTGTGGCGGTTAGCCTCCTCAAGCTGAACGCTAGCACAAATCAGTTCTAATCTGTCTAGTTTTGTCGTTGCAAGATGGCAAAATGATGTTGTCGAGAGACGATGGTGAAAGATGTTTCACTGCTGTACTCAAGCAGTATATGTTGTAAGTGAACAATGGAATTGTTAAATGGTTCTGTCACCTCCCTCTACTGCACTGGGCTTAAATAGATTTCTGCCCAAATGGTTAACGCCTCGTAGCTTCGCTTACGTGTCAGGCGTTAGGGCTGTCTAACCGTCGTCATCTGTCCCGAGACTCGGCTTGCCTAGCATTGGGTTTCACGACGCGGCCTCTTCTGCATCGAAGAACTCGCTTAGGCGCGACATCTAGCTAGTTAGATTAACTATGCGTATTTGTATGTACCGGGAGATACTGGTCGTACAATAGCATCAGCACCCTTATGAATATTGCAGTAGCGACGTACCCACGTTTGTACGTCCGTCCGATGGAAAAGCACGAATTGGAATCAGTAACGAGTACTTGTACAATGTCCTGCAATGTACTGTTGCATGATTGTACTCGTCACATCATCTCCTACTCATATACCGCATCAAATCCCGCACGACCTCTCGCCGCGCCTCCACACACCGCACCTTCGCACGCCCCTGAATGCACGCTGCCCTCACCTCGCATTGCACACTCCCCGCGGGGGAGTAAAACCCCCGAACATCCCTGGAGAGGTTGGATTTAGGTGGTTAACGGTCTAGCCCAGACTTGTAAGTTCCCTGTATTGCATAGTTGGGAGGGCCTAGAGACAGCAACCGGCGCATACGGTACTTGTTGTAAATCGGCGCATACGGTACATGTTGTAAACAATTTCAATTTCAATTGCATCATGGCATGCGCACAGTCGCGGAGAGTGCGCCATGGCCGTTCCGCCTTACCAAGCATGTGATGTGCGTATGGGGCAGAGAACTGTGTGCCGACGCCAAGTTGGGCGCACATGCGCTGCGTGTCAGCAAACTCAAACACAGTATCACCGTCGAATTTGATGGTGGGGGCAAACACAGTCGAGGGAGCATGGTGCTTGGCGTGAGTGTGTCTGATTTCCAAGAGGATGGCCTCAAGGGACGCGCATGCTTCGTCTTTAGACTTGAGAAAACGCACCCACATGTAATGTGTGTGGTGGTCAATGACGAGCAAGCAGTAGCGAAGTCCATGCGGGGAAGGGACATTGACATGGCCCCAAATGTCGCATGACATGTGCATGATGGGTGACATGGGTTTTGTGCAAGCGGCTTTGTTCCGGAGAGCAGCGTGCGCTTTGTGCAGGAGGCAGGAATCACACGAAAGGTTGTTTACATGAGACCCTAGGGCAGGGACAGATGCTACGCTATTGGAGTGCTGCGATTGCAAGCCCTGCATGTGAAAGTGTTTTGGACGCTTGTGCCTGAGTGCGGCATCACACGAGGTGAGCATAGCAGATGGGGGAGGAGTGGAGTGGGGAACCGGGGAAAGATGAGGGAGGGTGTAGAGACCGTTCCCGCTGGGCTTCAAGACTCCCATGCCTGTGGGGACAGTGAGTGTGCCAATGTCATTGCCCGTAGGGAAAGAGATTTCGCAGTTGCAGTGTTGTTGCAGCCAACTAACACTCAATAAGCGGCTGATGCCCTGAGAGGACCGCGAGATAAGGCCGGGAGTATAGAGTGCGAAGATGTCGCGGGAAATGGGACGTTCAAACTGTAAGGGGATGCGAAGGTGAACTCTGCCATTGCCGTGAATGGCAACACCAACACCACCCACTGTGGACATGTGTTTAGAAGGAGAATATGACGGGAAGTCTGTACGATGAGCTGTGAGGTTGATGGAGCAAGCGGAGTCAACGACCCAACAGGTGGACAAGGGGGAGAGGGGCTGGATGAGGGGTGCTGATGAGGGCAACCGGGCAGAAGGGGGAACGGTCCATGTAGTCGGCTTCGAAGTCATGGACCTCCTCAATCTCTTCCGGCTCAGAAGGGGAATCTAGTGGGGGGTCAGTCGGAGTGACTTCATTGACGTCACTGAGGTGAGCAGTGGCGGTCTTTGGGCGGTTGAAGTAGTTGTGGAGAACAGCGATGTTGTGGCGAGGCCACTCGATGAGTTATGCATCAGTGGCCTTGCAATCAGAGCCACGATGGTCTTCTCCTCCATAGCAGTTGCACCTCACGCTAAATTGTTTGAGAGGGTGATCCGCGGGGAGCGGAGTTTTGCCACCACCACGAGCAGACGAACGACGACGATGGGGCTGAGAGCCAGCAAGAAAAGCATAGACTGGAGGAGCGGTGATGTCCACGACTGCCACAGGTGTGTCCAAGTGGTTTGCGTGGCGCAGAATTTGTTGTAACACCTCAGAGGCGGATAGGGAGAGTGTGGGGTCGAACGCGTTAACAATGCACTGTTTCGCATGGCCATACGGGCCCTCTTGAGACATGCCCAGCAGCATAATTATGCTGAGAAATTGTTCGGGCATGACGATAGGGCCGTCAGCCATGAGGCAAGACTCATCGTTCAGGTCATCATACGCATGCAGCATGTTGTGGACGAAGTCCGAGAGGGACTCGTCCGGGTGTTGAACGCGAATGAGCTGGCGGGCCAAGCGCATGGTGAGTGCGATGCTCTAGGAGTCTAGGCGGTCACACAGGGAGTGCCACGACGCTGCACCACGATCCGGTTGGGGGGCGCTGACCATGTCGAGAGCATGTCGGGCGTGGCGATTGTCGCCAGCACATTGGAGGAGTAGGGTCCAAATGATCTCTTGAGACTTGGTGTGGATGACTGCCCGAGACTGATGTAATTGAAATTGAAATTGAAATTCTTTACAACATGTACCGTATGCGCCGGTTTACATCAAATACCGTACGCGCCGGTTGCTGTCTCTGGGCCCTCCCAACTATGCCATACAGGAAACTTACAAGTGAGGGCTAGACCGTTAACCACCTAAATCCAACCTCTCCAAGGGTGTTTCGGGGGTTTTACTCCCCCCCGGGGAGGGTGCGATGTAGGGTGAAGATGGTGTGCAATCAAGGGCGTGCGAATGTTCAGTGTGCGGGGGGGGCGGCGAGAGGTCGTGTGTGATTTGATGCGGTATACAAGTAGGAGATGGTGTAGCCATTGGACAGTGTGCGTGTGAAGTTGTGCGAGTATGCGAGATGTGTCAAGTCGTGTTTTGCAAATAAGTTTGTCAGGAGGGTTGGTGCGGAGGGTGAGGAGAGAGGTGAGACTTGCGATGGTGGATGAGTGCGGTGTACCCGTGCGGCTCATGACGATGGGGAGGATGTCGACCTCGGTACTTGGCCAGTGGTTGCGGATGGCAATTGCGAGGGGTGTGTATTTGGCTCTAATCAAGTGGGCTGTTTGGGAGAGGTTGTGGTCAGTGCAGTACTTCCACTCCCCTATCTGAATTTTCTTAATAGATGAGTATCGGCGGCGGCCGTTTGTGTGACCGACATATCGAGGTTCGAGAAGGCGAATGAAATCGGGTTTGTGCGGCGGAGGTAATAGCGCAGGGGGGGGAATCTCACGGGGGAGGATGGCGGGGCACGAGGTTAGGGAGTCGGGCGAGAGACCTTCGTCCGCAGCTACAAGGCGGGTAGGCATGTGGGTGGGGTGAGGGGGGTGACAGTCAAGAGGGGTACGGGTGGGAGTGGGGGAGGCGAATGACTTGATGGGTTTGTTACCGAAGTCTACAGTGATGATCTCCCAACGACCTTCGTTGTGGCGTTCTAAGAGAGAGAGAGAGAGAGAGAGAGTAGGAGTTTTAGCGCGCTGTTGTGGCGGTCCTGTCTTAGGCCCGACACGGTTGGGCAGTTACCGGCCATGTGGCCGTTGCTAGTGAATTGGCCACACATGGGACAGCGCAGGGTGGGGTTGTGTGTAAGGAGGCGGGTGTTGTGGACTCCCCACATGAATTCTTGCTTGTGGGTAAATTGGACGTTGGTGAGTGTTGTGTGTTTTTTGTGGAAAGTAAAGGAGACTGACGTAACACTAGTTGAGGAATGAGTGTTGGCGTTTTCATGCGCACAAAATTCAGAAACGAGGCCTTCCAACGCTTGAAGTGCTGGTCGAGTTGCATGACCGGCATGTCAAGTTTAACGTGGCGGAGGCTCGCGTCGAGGTCTAGTCCCTCACACTCGAGTGGAGTGGCGAGGACAAGGTTGGGGTCGATGGTGGGGCGTTGAGGCTTGACATAAGCCGGGCGGGGGGCAAGGCGGGAGGAGACGTGGACCAGGGATGACGTTAGGTAATATCGAGCCAGCTGGGAACCAAGTTTTACCAGAACGAGGCTCACGATGTAATACCAGCTTTAAGTCAAACTATTTAGTTCCTCCAACGTGAATTACCAACACCACGTAATGTCCGGGTCCTAGAGAAGCCATCTCAAATCAATCAAGCAACGTCGAGCGAGTCAGTGAGCAACGAAAACGTGCGTCGACCCAAGAGCTCCGAAACAAGTGTAGCGGTTAGCCTCTGAAAGCAAAACGCTAGCACAAATCTGTTCTAATCTGTCTAGTTCTGTCGTTGCAAGATGGCAAGATGATGTTGTCGAGAGGCAATGGTCAAAGATGTTTCACTGCTGTACTTAAGCAGTATATGTTGTAAGTGAACAAAGGAATTGTTAAATGGTTCTGTCTCCTCCCTCTACTGCGCTGGACTTAAATAGGCTTCAGTCCAGCTAGCTTACACCTCGTAGCTTTGCTAACGTGTCAGGCGTTAGGGCTGTCTAACCGTCGTCATCTGTCTTGAGACGCGGCTCGTCTAGCATGGAGAATCACGACGCTGCCCATTCTGCATAGGAGAACTCGCTTAGGCGCGTCTTCTAGCTAGTTAGATTAACTGTGCGTATCTGTACGTACCGGGAGGTACTGGTCGTACAATAGCATCAGTGCCCTTTATTAATATTGCAGTAGCGACGTACCCACGTTTGTACGTCCGTCCGATGGAAAAGCACGAATTAGCGTTTGTAACGAGTACGTGTACAATGTCCTGCAATGTATTGTTGGAGGACTTTACTCGTCACACTCGTACCCTCCCCCTCTTGACAGATCTTGAGGCCGCCGCGAGGCAGACCTCCGTGGTTCTTAGCTCCTTTACTAAAGCAATTACTGAGACTCAGGAATGCGCGCTGGGTGAGCGTGCATGAAGTCGATGTACGACTGAGTCTTGGCAAATTTGTGCCATTGGGGCGTCTCCAAGAATTCTTGTAACGCAATCGTCCGGTGTACCTCGTTTAACCGGTGCCAAACAGGTGGAATGTCGTCATCACTGAAGTGCGTCATGAAGAGCAGATATTTGCCTCGTCGCCCAGGTAGCGACTTGATGCACACAACAGAGATGTGCGAGACATCAAACTCCTCGTCGTCTCCTTCAGGTACAGTCACCGGGAGAGCTGGTCGTAGCGGAGGGGTAGAGCAGGGTCTCAAGTTGTTAACGTGGAACACATGATGTAAGCGTACTGTCGCTGGAAGTTTCAACATGTAACTATGTTTCCCAATATGCTCCTCCACTGAAAAAGGTCCAAGGTGTATGTCTCTGAGTTTCCGGTTCGGTTGTCCTCGGAGAAAAAGGTTTGCTGTGACGACTGACACCTTGTCTCCTCTGGCGAAGTGTGGCGTTGTAGACGATTCTGTGCGTGCTTGCATCTCGTCCTTGTGTAGCTGTAACACTGAGCCAACCAGGGTGTGCACGTCATGTACCAATCTCAACCGTTCTGTTGCGTCTTGCGAAATTGGAATCGAAGGTCGCATGCTGAATAGCAGGTCAGGAGGCTCATGAGGAGAGAACCCAAAGTTAGCCTCGAACGGAGTGTGCTCAATTCCGAGTGCACGCGAAGCGTTGTACGCGAATTCCACTTGCGGTAGTAGTGTCGTCCAATCAAAGCCATCACAGCAACAGAAGCAACGAAGAAGCTGCTGAAACGTGCTGTTTACGCGTTCTGTCAACCCGTCCGTTTCTGGATGTCGGCTAGAAGACATGTTCAGACGCGTTCCGAGGCGTCTCCAAAGTGTCTGCCAGAAGGCACTGACGAAATTCGGGTCGCGGTCGCTAATCAGCACACGGGGCAGTCCATGTAAACGGTAGACTCCCTGTAAAAACAAGGTTGCAGTTTCTTCGGCTGTAATCGACTCTATGCATGGCAGAAAATGGGCCATTCGTGTTAGATGGTCTACTACAATCAGCACACAGTTAAAGCCATTGCTTTCAGGCAAGTGTGTCAGGTAGTCAAGACCAACTATGTGCCACGGTCTGGGTGGAACATTCAATGGGTAAAGAGTCGCTGCCATCTGCGGTTTAATCTTCGCTCTGCGACATACGACGCAGCGTTCACAAAAGTCTTTCACATCTTGGCGAATTCGTTTCCACCAGAATCTGTCGAGTGCTTTAGCAAGAGTGCTCGCAACTCTTTTGTGACCAGCTAACGAACTTTCGTGCAGCTCTGTGATCAATCGCAGTCGGAGCTCAGAGTTCTGCGGAATACAGAGGCGATCGAGGCGACAAAAATATCTGTCTCTGGCTTCAATCCGGTTGTCTTTCGTCCACTCACCCTCGTCCCCATAAAACGAGTCTTGTGAGAACCCCTCGCGAATGAGATCAGCGAACTCAGGGCTCAGCTGCAGCGCGTCAACGGGCAGTAAATTTAAGTGCGCGTCTTCAAACAGCGGCTGGGACTTCCGTCGTAATTCTGGATCTGACGGAACCTCGCCATCCCAAAATAAGGGTACTGTGGCCTGAGGTACGAAGTCTGGACGCCGGCTTAACGGGTCAGCTTCATTCAGAGCTCCCTTGCGATATGCAAGTGTCATCGAGCCCACAAACGGTTGCAAATCCCGCAGGTATCTTGCTTGCCGCTTGTTCAACATGTTGTTGGGTTGCCTGACGAGATGCCGCAGTGTGTCGTGGTCTGTTACGACAAGGAACTTAGAGCATCCTTCAAGATAGCACCTCCAATGCTTGACGGCTTCGCATACGGCCAAAGCTTCTAAGTCGTACGCAGAGTAAGCGTTACCACGCTCACCTGGATTCAGCTTACGCGCCTAGTAAGAGACTGGTTGAAGACCTCCTCCTTGGTCTTGCAACATGACTGCTGCAATCCCCACTGTCGAAGCATCTGTAGCCACGGTGAACGTCGCGTCCGAGCTGACCTCCGGAAGGATCAGGCATGGCGCGGAAATGAGCCGTAACTTGAGAGTCTCAAAGGCTTCCAAACAGGCATGCGTCAGCGTAACTTTCTGTGGCTGGGACTTCCGCAGTAAGTCCGTCAATGGAGCCGTAAGGTCGCTAAAATGGTGTATGAATCTGGCGTAGAAGTTGCGGAATTGCACGAAACTGCGAACCTCCTTCTGCGTCTTGGGCACTGGCCAGTCTGCAACGGCCTCGACTTTCTTTGTGGAAACCGAAATTTTACCGGCTGACACAGTATAGCCCAGGTACTCCATTTCTTGCAGTCCAAAGAAGCATTTCTTAAGGCGTAATTTCAGCCCTTCCTCTTTGAATCGTTGTAGCACTAGACGTAGGTGCTCCAGGTGCTCCTCCAATGTTCGACTGTAAATGCAGACGTCATCCAGGTAGACTGTCACGAACTTATGTAAATAGTCGCGAAGAATGTCGTTCATCATCCGTTGAAATGTAGCCGGTGCGTTGAACAGGCCAAACGGCATGGCGACCCATTCCATTGAACCATCAAGGGTCTGAAATGCCGTCTTGTGAACGTCATGGTCACGCACTCGAACTTGCCAGAACCCAAAGGCGAGGTCGAGGTGTGTGTAAAAATTCTCGTCCTTAAGTTCGTCCAGTGTATCATCCACTCTCGTAAGAAGTGGGTAAGCATCTTTACGCGTAACCTCATTAAGGCCACGGTAGTCAATGCACAGACGTAGCGAGCCATCAGCTTTTCGCACAAAAAGAATTGGCGAGCCGAACTCACTGTAACTGGGACGGATAAGACCAGCCTCCACTGCGTCTTTGAGCTGTCGATTTAGCTCAGCGCGCTCTGCAGGTGACAATATGTTCAGCCGTTGGCGTCGCATCGGGCCAGTTGTGTCTATGGGATGATCCCACTGTCGGCTTACAGATGGAGAGTCGACAGGTTGCAGTAACTCCGGGAAGTCATCGAAGAGTAACGACCGGAAGTTGTCACGTTGTTCTGCTGTTAGCTCCTCTCCAATGTGAAAGTCTGTCGGTTGTTTTGCGGCTGACGTAAGTTCAATTACGTAAAATTAAGCATGACGTCCCCTGCTTCGGCGCGTCTTGCGCATGAGTTTCTGAACTTTAGTAGACGACAGCAGTAGACACTCAGGGCGTCGGTCCTCGAGTATAGTCTCCACACCTGTGCCATCCATCAGTGTAAAAACCCTGGTTGTACCAAATTGTAAAGAGGGCTGTTCGTCATCAAGCCATGGTAAACCGAGGACTAAATCAGCTGTACGTAAATCATGTAAGACGTAAAAAAGTCCGGTGAAATTCGTGTCGAGCCAGCTCAAAAGTAACGTCACAGACTGTCGTAGAAGTTACTCGTTGTCCGTTGGCGAGTCGAACTGGCGTCTTTGTCACAGACTTCCGAGTCTGTAAAGCAAAGCGTCGTACAAAGTCCTCTGACACAAAATCAAGCGTCGCAGCGCAGTCCACGAATCCAGAAATTTGGTGTCCGCCATCAGGAGTTTTCACAGTCAGCTCGGTTCGAATTAACGGGCGAGCTTCCGTGAGGTCAGTCAGTAGAGCTGTAGCTGGCGAAGAAAATTGTTGCAGCGTAGCGATGGACGGTTCTGCGTCGTCTGTAGGTACAGGTACCGAGTTGGGTTGTTCAAATGCTGTAGATGTTGTCGAGTCGTAAAACGCACAATCTGCGTCGACCAACCACAGCTGTACATGCCAAGGAGCTGGAGCAACCACCTCCTATTGCGCTGGGTTCTCCAGTGGCTGTCGAGTTAAAAGCTGTGTCCGAGCTGGGAATTCTTGGTAGAGTTTCCAGTTTTTAGTCACTTGAGTAAATTTCGCCCATTTCGGTAGTACAAATACAGCCATCGTAGATGTCGGAGATGTTCGACGACAATCCTCACAAAGTGCTGCGCAATCTGCTCATCTAACTCCCAGGGTGGGTTGATGAACACCCGTTCTCCTCACAAATCCCTCTCAAGAATCGAGTCACTCGGCGAACAGTGAGGTAAGTCACCGTGAGAGTTTAGACCTTCATCATCAGCACATCCCTCCAAAGTGAAGTTGAACCGTGCATGCAGAGGGTCAAAGACTGAGTCAACCAGTTTCCAATCAATTGAACGTCTGGTTACAGTTTTACGACTCTGTCTCTGCTTAGTCTGACGACGACGACCTGCTACTAACGTTGGAGGAGTCGCGATTGTAGTCGATGGAGATGCCGAAGGTGTTTCGACGACCTCTGTCGCTAACAGTGTCTCAGAACGAACAGTAGATGTAGCCGGCTGCTCCGGTTCGTCGGTAGAACAGCCTTGCCACCATCATTGCTTCTTAGATTCTGCTGGTGCCTTGCCCTTCCACTCCGGGCATTGGAACAGTCGGTGTCCCTTCGTGTGGCACTTGAAGCAGAGTCCCTCCTCCATATGACGCTTACGTTCTTCAGCTGTCATCGCTTTTGCGAGTGTGTTGAAATCATCACGACGAGATGTTTGACCACGTCCACCATTGTCGCCTCCACCACGTCCACGTCCGCGGCCACGACCACGGCCACCTCTGTTACGCTTCCAGATGTTAGAGGCTTCGTCGAGAGAGTCCTCAAGGTTGCGCTTCTTAGTAGGTTGGGCAGATGGGCCAGGAGTAGACTTCGTGTTGCCGAGTTCCGGCGAATCTGTTACGACGTCATTCAGGAAATTTTGCAGCTCCACCAGAGTAATTTGGTACCCCTTTTGAGCTCTGTGTGACTTAGCATTGTTCAGCGTAGTGTTCGCTAGGCCGTTAATGAAGCGCACAAACTGAACATCAGATGTCAGGTGCTGACGAGAACGACGTAAGAAGTCGTTGTACTGCTTAGTGTAGTTCGCGTAACTCATCGTGCTGCTCTGCGAAAAGCTATGCAAAGCGTTAATCGCGTCGTCCTGAATGTTCGGAAGAAACGTTGTCTTGCGTAACTCCGTAACAAGCTCGTTGAACGTAGATGGAATAGCAGCCTGAGTTTTCCGGTTCAGCCACCACCCATTCATATGTCCCGAAAACTGTGAAGTAACCCATATCACTGAGTCGTACGAATCAGGCGTAATCCCAAGCATGAGAAAACGCTGAGGCTGAGCTTCAAGCCAATCCTCCAGTTTATTAGCTACCTTGCCATTCTGTAACGGCGAATTAATTGCAGCCTTACGCTGGGTCTCCGTGAGGGTAACACGTAGTCCAGCTAGGTTGTGGGTAGGCATCGGCATTCCCACACGTAAATCAGTAGGCCCTTCACCAATCAATCGATTAATGTGTCCACGAATTAACAGCCAGACAGGACCAGAGTCGACCGTTGTAAACCTGGAGTGCATGTGGAACTGTCTCGGGATAGATGTGTCGTCTTGCAGGACTGGAACGTGTTGATAGACCGCTCGGAAAAAGGATTCCCATTGAGCCACGTAACCAAAGTGAAGTAACTCACTCTTGTGCTTCTCAGCACGAAGTAACCCTGTTTGAGCGGGCGTAAGATTCAGACCGTCAATGTTGATTGTTTCCGGGACGACGTAAGTACCATCCGGATTAACTGTCGACTGTGCTAAAACAGCCTGTTCAACCTGAGCAGGTGTGCGTAAGTTGTTCGTAGCAAACATGACAGGAATAGTAGCCGAGTACACGTAGACAAGCTGTCGTCTTTGAGGTAACGTAACTACGACAGGAGCGTAACTCAACAGCGTCAAATCATCCGGTGTCAGAATGAGACCGGTTTCCTCGTGTAACTCTCGAACAGCAGCATCGACAGGCTCTTCGTTAGGTAATATCGAGCCAGCTGGGAACCAAGTTTTACCAGAACGAGGCTCACGATGTAATACCAGCTTTAAGTCAAACTGTTTAGTTCCTCCAACGTGAATTACCAACACCACGTAATGTCCGGGTCCTATAGAAGCCATCTCAAGTCAATCAAGCAACGTCGAGCGAGTCAGTGAGCAACGAAAACGTGCGTCGACCCAAGAGCTCCGAAACAAGTGTAGCGGTTAGCCTCTGAAAGCTAAACGCTAGCACAAATCTCTTCTAATCTGTCTAGTTCTGTCGTTGCAAGATGGCAAGATGATGTTGTCGAGAGGCAATGGTCAAAGATGTTTCACTGCTGTACTTAAGCAGTAGATGTTGTAAGTGAACAAAGGAATTGTTAAATGGTTCTGTCTCCTCCCTCTACTGCGCTGGACTTAAATAGGTTTCAGTCCAGCTAGCTTACGCCTCGTAGCCTTGCTTACGTGTCAGGCGTTAGGGCTGTCTAACCGTCGTCATCTGTCCTGAGACGCGGCTCGTCTAGCATGGAGAATCACGACGCTGCCCATTCTGCATAGGAGAACTCGCTTAGGCGCGTCTTCTAGCTAGTTAGATTAACTGTGCGTATTTGTACGTACCGGGAGGTTTTGGTCGTACAATAGCATCAGTGCCCTTTACTAATATTGCAGTAGCGACGTACCCACGTTTGTACGTCCGTCCTGTGGAAAAGCACGAATTAGCGTTTGTAACGAGTACATGTACAATGTCATGCAATGTACTGTTGCAAGACTGTACTCGTCACAGTAGGCGTGAGATGTCAGCTGGGTCGTCCGACGCTATAGAGCAGAGAGAATGGTAGCGGGATGTGTAGCGAGAATTAATGCACAAAGTAGTGGAGTGCGGATAAAAAGAAAAGAAAAGGACGTTCGGCGGCGGCGCGATGTAAGGCCGAAAAAAAATATGCGTGTAACCTTTCTACGTGTAGGAGCCTATAACCTATTGAACACGGTGCATGGTTCAAGTAAGGGAAGCAAGATAATAGTGTGGTTACACTGACCACCAACCTGACAGATGGGCTGGTGGTGGTGACTAATCGAGTAGAGCAAAAGCGCAATGCGCTCGCTGTAAGACGGATGGAAGGGAACAATACTAACCATGAGTGGGAAATGGTTTACCGGTTGTACTTTGTACTAGGTACATCACTGAGATATCTGAACCTAGTAAGTCCTCTCCCTGAAATTGAAATTGAAATTGAAATTGTTTACAACATGTACCGTAAGCGCCGGTTTTTCACCAAAAAGCCGGATGCGTCGGCTGCTGTCTCTGGGCCCTCCCAACTATGCCATACAGGGAACTTACAAGTCAGGGCTAGACCGTGAACCACCTATGTCCAACCTCTCCAAGTGTGGTCGGGGGTTTTACTCCCCCCCGGGGAGGGTCTGAAGCGGTTTAAAAGCGGTGTGCAAGAGTGGCTTGGGGAGGTGCGTTATGCGGAGGCTCGGCGAGTGGTCGTGCGTGATTTGGTGCGGTAGACAAGGAGGAGATAATGCAGCCATTGGACGGTGTGTTCATGGAGTGTGGAAAGGATGCGAGATGTGTCGTGTCGTGCTTTGGTGATGAGTTTGTCGGGAGGGTCGGTGCGGAGGGTGAGGAGAGAGGTGAGACTTGCTATGGTGGATGAGTGCGGTGTGCCCGTGCGGCTCATGACTATGGGTAGGATGTCGACATCGGTACCTGGCCAGTGGTTTCGGATGGCATTTGCGAGGGGTGTGTATTTGTCCCTAATCAAGCGAGCTGTGTGTGAGAGGTTGTGGTCGGTGCAGTACTTCCACTCCCCTATCTGTATTTTCCTGATAGATGAGTATCGGCGGCGGCCGTTGTTGTGACCGACGAAGCGAGGTTCGAGGAGGCGTATGAAATCGGGTTTGTGCGCCGGGGGTCGCAGTGCAGGCGGGAGGATTTCGGGGGGGAGGATAGCGGGGCACGAGGTTAGGGAGTCGGGCGAGAGACCTTCGTCTGCGTCAACAAGGCGGGTGGGCATGTGGGTGGGGTGCGGGGGGTGACTGGCCGTTGCTGGTGAATTGGCCACACATGGGACAGCGCATGGTGGGGTTGTGTGTGAGGAGGCGGGTGTTGTGGACGCCCCATATGAATTCTTGTTTGTGGGTGAATTGGGTGTTGGTGAGTGTTGTGAGTTTTTTGTGGAAGGTGAAGTCGGCGCCGTCTGCCGCGGCGCGGGCGAGGAGGGCGCCGTGTTTGGATGTCTGTGAGAGGGGTGTAAGTGTGTGTTTGCAGCTGTGGGTGTGTGCGTCGGCTTTGAGGTTTGTGTATATGTAGGGTATGGGTGCCCCTTGAGTCTGTGGTATGAGGGTGTAAGGCCAGGTCCAGTGACCGATGGACACGTCCGAGCCTGTGTTGTATGTGGTGTTTGGTGTTTGACCATCTGCTATTGGTTAGCGAGTGCGTCTGCGAGGTCGTTGCCGAGTGAGTGGTTGTGTGCTTTAATTTTCCCGAGATGTGTGCGGATGCCTGCGTTGCAGCGGGTTATGATGGTGCGTGTGATGAGAGGAGTGTGTCGCGGTGGATGTTGTGCCTATAAGCGGAGGGGCAGTTAAGGTATCCTTGTATGAGACGGAGGGAGCACGCACTGTCAGTTAGGAGGTGGGTATGGCCTAGTTGGAGGCCTATGTCAATGCCAGCTAGTTCGGCTCGATTGATAGTATGGGAGGGAGGGGTAGAGGTCACCAGGATTTTGACGTTGGTGTCCGAGGCTGGGTGGGTGGCTGCGGCCCCTAGAGGGGAGCTGCTTCCTTTTTTCGAGCCGTCTGTGTATACGAAGTCCTGCCAGTTCCAAGCAAGAGTGCCTCTGGTGGGGGAGTATGTTAGTTGTGTGCGTTCTTGGAGGGGGTAGGTAAGGGGGTGAGTGGGGTTGGGGGGGAAGTAGTATATGCCTGCGGAGTGAGGTGAGTAGGAGTCTGTGAGGTGTGGAGGTGGGATGGTGATGGTGGGGTTCGGGAGGTGTGTGTCGTATATGGACTCGAGGGTGTTGTGGAGTGCGGTCATGGCAGTGTGTGAGGGTAGGGTGGGGAGTGCGAGGGAGTTAGCGACGAGGTAGATGTCGACCATCCAGCGTGTGCCGAATGGGGTAGGGGTGGGGTGGCCTGTGTGTTGGTCTGGGGGTAAGAAGGTGTTCGCGTCATTGGGAAGGGTGTATAGGTGATGTGTGTAGGGGGAGTTGATATACTTGGAGTGGCGGTATGGTGTGTGTTCCCAACGGGGGAGTATGAGGATGGTAGCGCTGGGGGTGTGTGAGGCTGTGCGGTGTGCGCTGGTGATTGCATGTTCCATGGCTCGGCGCATGCATTCGTGGTCGTATTCGGGGTTGGCTATGTTGGTGCCTTGCCATGTGTGTGGGGCATTGCTGCCGCTGGATGAGAAGACTATGTCTTCGGGGTAGAGTGAGTGGTAGGTGTGCGAGTGGAGTGATTTATTGAGGGGGTCTGAGTAGAGTTCTGTCTGGATGTGGAATGTGTGACGGAGAGCCGAGAGGAGGTCTTCTCTGGTGGCCCATCTGTTGCGGGTGGTGGTGGCGGGTGTAGGAGAGTGGATTTCAGAGCGGGAGCCTAGGCGAGTGAGGAGGTTGTAGACCTCCTCTTCGAATGTATGGTCGGAGAGGTCGGGGCGAAAGAGTTGGTATAGGTGGCGGACGCGGGGGCCGTTAAGGGTGGTGACTGCGCGGCCGTCGGGAGTGCAGAGTATCGTGGTATCGTGAAGTGAGGGGTGTGTGTGGATGGTGAATTTACCGGTTGGGAGCATGTCGAGGTCAGGGTTGATGGGGGTGTGGTTGAATGTGATAAGGCGGTGTGTCCAAGGTGGGGGTCCGGGTTCTGGCAGGATGGGTGTGGTGGAGGGGACAAAGCCGGAGTTAAATGCGGTGAGGGCGGTGGGGCCGGAGGGGGTCTCACTGATGGTGTCGTGTAGTTGAAGGCAAGGCGCCCACTGGACCTCGTGGAGGCGGGTGAGGTCGTGTTGTTTGCCGCGAGCGCACCAGTCGCATTGCCATGAGGCGGGGCCTAAGGCGGGGCGGCATTGGGAATGGACGGCAAAGTGCGGGCATGTGCTGCAGGTGGAGGTGGGTTCTAAGTGCAGAGGGTTGTGGCATATGGAGCAGTCGGCGGGGGTGGGGGTGGGTAGGTTTACCGAGGTGGGGGTGGAAGAGATGAGTCGGAAGCCGTCGTCCAGTTGGAGTTGTATATCCCATTCCGTGAGGTGTTCCGGGGCCCATTCGACCATGTATTGGGTTTGTCCGTATTCTGTGTCTTTGTGTTTGGAGATGATTCGCGTTACGTCGCAGGGGGAGGTATTCTGTGTCTATGTGCGTGATGGGTGCAGTGGGGGTGTAGGTGTTGGTGCGGGGGGAGTGTGTGAGGGGGGAGAGAGTGTGAGGAGGGCGGGGGAGGTGTGATGTGAGGAGGGGAACCCATGAGGGGTGGAGAGTGGTGGGGGGGGATGCTTGTTTGGGGTTGAGGTTTGTGACGGGGAGGCGGTTGTGGACAGTGTCGGTGGGTTCGGTGAGGATTGCGGCGAGAAGGCGAATTGGGACAGATAGGGAGGTGTTGGACCCCGTGAGTTTGGTGATGGACTGGCAGGATTTGAGGATGAAGGAGGAAGGGGTGGCGCGGAGGAGGATTTGTGACCATTCGGTTATGTGATTTTGCCAGAGGGGGTTAAGACGGGGAAGGAGGGAGGTGTGTGTCTTGCGGGGTGAGAATTCGTGGTATGCTTGTTTGTATGTGTGTGGGTCCCTTCTCTATACCCGCTCTATCCCTCTCCCCTTCTCTTAGCCCCCCCCCCCCCTTTTCCCTCTCACTTCCTCTTGCTTCCTTCTCCCCTCCTCTATCTCTCTCACCCCCTTTACTTCCTTCCTTTCTCTCTCCCTCTCCCTTCAATCTCTCCCCTAACCCTCCCCCTTGTTCCTCGCCCTCTCTCCCTTCTCTTCCCCCCCGCCCCAAACTCTTCGTTATCTCCTCCCCCCCCCCCCCCCCCCCCCCACATGCATTTTTTTACTTATCTTTTGTAAGAAAGTCGTACGCCGATGCGTCTTTAGAGGGGCACTCACAAGTCTTCGGCTCTGTAGATCGTGCTTCTGCGATATCTGGTGTGGCATCTCGCGCGCTTTCTCGGCCGTTCACATCCCTCAACTCTGTCACGCCAGGTGTGAGAGTGTGAGCGGTGATTTTATTTATTGGGAGAGGTGTGGTGGCTTCATGAGGTGCGAGCGACAGGTCTGTGTTGCCGTGGCGACCGCTTACTTTCAAGAACAAACTGTGAAGCGTCACTGCTGCGCACTGCCTGTTACCGCGTGAGCCTTCGCAGCGTCGAGACAGCGTGTGTGTACCAGGAGGCAGCTAGTACCTATACCGATTTAGCAAGGAGTCAACAAAGCTGGATTAATTAACTGAAGAGGGGCTCGAGTGCTTGAGTATCCGTCGAGGCGAGGATACGTTGTATTGCGCTGTCTTGCTCCGTTAAGTTAGCTGCCGTCGGCGCCGCGTCTACAACCATCTCAACCCAGAAATTGTGCGCACGTCCTCACACTACGAGAGTGATGTCCATCTTCAGCGCGCCGCGAGCAGAAGGTATATTCTGGGTGGGTGCGGTAGTTGAAGCCGTGATATCGGTGTGCGTCGTCATATTGTTTTTAACGTTTTTATAGCTGACGACGACCACTTTCCTCTTTTTGCACCCGACATGCCTCTCGAGTTCTGTGTCCAGCGTCAATGAGCGCCTCAATATCCACTTACCACTATCGTCTCTACCATAGTCCCTCTCACAAACTAATGCACAACGCCCTGAAGGCGGAGAGGCTTGCGCGTCGGGAGCGCCCGTCAACGTCGTGAACTACGCTGGGAAGGGCATTTAAAGGGCAAAGGGACCTGAAACCATATGTGTTGGATGAATTGTTTCAGTCACTCTTTTAGTTCGTGAACTCCTTGTCCTTCATACCCTCCAGCGCCTCGCTGAAACGCAACACATTCCAACAAAAACGTTGCATCAAACCGCATAGAAGCTCGTCGAAGGGAGGTTGACGGTGCCAGTTGCTGCGTCAATGATTTAGAGGAATGGCGGACCACATAGCAGAGTGGCTTGCGATATGCATAGCGTGCAGGATAGCCATGTGTGCATCCATCCACCCTACACGCCATCCTGGAGGCAGCGCGCATTGGTTGCGCTGTGCTGACTGTCTTCACAGCATTCCACCAAAAGCACGCGGCAGCACATGCATTGTAGTTATGGTAGCGCCCGATGGATTACCTGTGTGGATGGATGGCTGTGCCTGTGTGTGGCCCAGCCAAGACGTGCGTTTCAGAATGCAATCTGCGTTGAGTGAGTGATAAACCGCATGCAAGGGTAGGTTTACATGATGGCGGTGGGATGGATGGTGGTGAGAGGGGGTGCCAAGCATGGGCACCCTATCGCCTAGCATTGCCAATGTCAGGCGGCGATAGACTGCCTCCTGTCTGCACTCAAGACTCCTGCTTCGGTGGGCTGATCTGCTCCTTGATCCACCCCCACGGCTGCCAATGGATGAGCAGCGTTCAGTGACAAGCGACGTCTCATCCTTTCATATCACTATCATGACCAGCAAAAAAGCAAATTTGAAGCATGAAAAGACAGAGCTGCACGCATCCTGCCATCCCTACCTGAATCATAAACAGGGCGCCGAACACAACCACGCCTCCCCACGCAGCAGCTGCCCCAGCCTCAGTGCCACCTGGAAGAAACTTGTGAGGGTACACCTGAGAGAGGCAGCCACAACTGCTCAGCACCGCCTCTTTACCACACAAACACACACAAAATAACAACCCGCCCGAAAGAATCCCCACACTTTCACAGCTGAGACCATAGCTGCCATGCAGGAAGTCACCATTACCAGCTCACTACAAAAACACAGACGTTGCTATTGTCTGACTGACGTTGGCGACCCTACTACTTTAGGGTTTCAGCACTCGGGAGCGGCAGCACACTCGCGGCACCGCGTTACCAGTGCAAATATAGCCGGCGGAACACGTTACGTGTTACTGCGAATTCATATATTGAGACTACGTACGCACTGATCGACTTCCGAAAGTTAAGATAAGCTGCGCTGGGAGTGTCTGTTGATGCCGAGCTGCGCGCCCCAAGTGTAGCTATGTATCTCTGGGTACGAGAGAGAGTGCGAAGACGAGGCTGAAGCACAAGCGGGGGCAAACCATATCAATGAGCCGCTTGGTAGGCTGGTAGCGAGTCATTCTATCCAACTGTTGACGGCGAGCAGACCAGGGAGAGAAATGATTGGGAAGGCGACGGAACAGTCAGGTGGGTTGGCAAGAACAAGGCATCGTCCGGAAATGATGCTGGCGACGACCCCATCTTTCGCGCGAGTTAGCTGATGAGCCAATAAGGAGATGGCGGCCAGTGTGTTGCATCATCAAGCGATTAACTTTCTTACAAAACAAGGCAGTGGAAACCAACAAGCAACCCCAAAAAAGGGAAAGACCCCCACATGTTAAACCCCCGGGGGACATAAAGGCATGCAGCAGCACCAGCGCTGCCCTCCCCGCTCTAAAGCATCGCGAAGATATGAGCCCAAGGTCCCATGAAGGACCACGAATAAAAGGCGTTGCATTTAGTCCCGACGCACATCACCCAAAAACCGGCGGAAAGGCGGAAAGAGCAAAAGTAGCTAGACATGCGAACAAACTCTTTCATGCGAACATAGCCGTCCGAACGCAATGAACGAGAGTCCGAAGCACTCATGCTAGGGAATCGACGAGCAACCGCCAAAAAAGCCAAACTATCAACCAACCCGCACGACCGCTATCGGAGCCAACCGACCCCCATATATCCTCCAAAGCTCCAAACACGGTGCCCTCCTCGCCCGCGCCGCGGAGGACGGCGCCGACTTTACTTTCCAAAAAAACACACACCACACTCACCAACATCCAATTCACCCACAAGCAAGAATTCATGTGGGGGGTCCACAACACCCGCCTCCTCACACACAACCCCACCCTGCGTTGCCCCATGTGTGGCCAATTCACTAGCGATGGCCACATGGCCGGTAACTGCCCCACCATGTCTAGACTAGGACAGGACCGCCACAACAGCGCGCTACAACTCATACTCTACCTCCTGGAACGCCACAACGGCGGCCGATGGGCGACCATCACTGCAAACTTCGGTAACAAACCCATCAAGTCGTTCGCTCCCCTCACACCCACCCACACCCCTCTTGACTGCCACCCCTCACCCCACCCACATGCCCACCCGCCTTGTCGCTGCGGACGAGGGCCTCTCGCGAGAGTCCCTAACATCGTGCCCAGCCCCCCCCCCCCCCCCCCCCCCCCCCCCCGCGCGCTTCGACCCTCGGCGCACAAACCCGACTTTATCCGCCTCCTCGAACCTCGTTACGTCGGTCACACAAACGGTCGCCGCCGATACTCATCAGTCAAAAACATCCATATAGGGGAATGGAAGTACTGCACGGACCATAACCTCTCCCAAACAGCTTATCTCATACGTGCCAAATACACACCCCTTGCAAACGCCATCCGCAGCCACTAGCCAAGCACAACGGTAGACATCCTCCCAACCGTCATGAGACGCACGGGTACACCGCACTCATCCACCATCACAAGTCTCACCTCCCTACTTACCGCCCGCACAAACCCTCCTGACAAACTCATCTCCAAAGCACGACTCGACACGTCTCGCATCCTTGCACAACTCCACACGCATATTGTCCAATGGCTACATCATCTCCTCCTACTCATATACCGCATCAAATCCCGCACGACCTCTCGCGGAGTCGCCGCGCCTCCACACACCGCACCTTCGCACGCCCCGGAATGCACGCTGCCCTCACCTCGCATTGCACACTCCCCGGGGGGAGTAAAACCCCCGAACATTCATGGAGAGGTTGGATTTAGCTGGTTAACGGTCTAGCCCTTACTTGTAAGTTCCCTGTATGACATAGTTGGGAGGGCCCAGAGACAGCAACCGGCGCATACGGTATTTGGTGTAAACCGGCGCATACGGTACATGTTGTAAACAATTTCAACTTCAATTATCCTCCAAAGCAAAAGGTTTTCGGTAGTCATGGTAGACATTGACCGATTGAACCGAAGGTGTGCTAAGTAACGCCGAAGTGCGGAGGCCGTCATCTAGCTTACCATGATGGGCCCTCGCCGTAAGGCTTCTAGGAAGCGGCAGGAAATCGCCCAACGCATGAACATTGGAGCTCGTGCGGACAGTAGTAACGTAACATCAACAACAAGGTGGCGATGCGGGGCCATGAAGTCATGCCACACGACATTCCATGACTATCTCGAGAGGCTTGAGATCCAAAGCGGGGGACCCCCAGCCGCAAGTCCCGCCCCTTTATGTATCGCCCCCGCCCCAATCTTGAAATCTTCAAGCGCATGGACAGCCCGATCGCGAAGGTAGATGGCATACCACGAGCACGGGCAATGGGGAATATGATCAAGAAGCACAGAGGCCGTCGAGCGCTCGCCTGACATGGCAGCCATACAAGCCGTTGAGGAAAGGCCTAGACTGAGAAACACTGCAGGAGCCTCATTGCACCGACGGCACTTCCGATCATTGGAAGCTTGCTCCGGAGTAAGCCCCAAAACCCGGTGTGAATCCATATGCGGCACCATATGATTTTAAAACCGGAGACGTGCGTGGGGCCTTGAGACCAAAAATAGCGCCAAAGCACCGCGGCCGATACCCGAAAACAATATGCGCATATAATCCGGTCGCGAGGAGCCACAAAACACGAGAAGGTAAAGATAATCAGCACGGGATCGAAGAGAGTCGACATTCATAAACGGACGGCCTAATAATGGAGCGCATCAACAACAGATTTCAACAATTTCTTTGCTATTTTTTTTTGGCGATAGAAGCGACATGACAGGCATGTTACCTTTGGTCGAGGTTGCGTACAACGCCAATGGAGCACTCGGCATTCAGCACACGCCCTTGAGGCGAGTTTCGGCTTCTCTCCTAGGAGCCTTCTGGCATACATAATGTCTAGCATGCTACCTCCTATTCCAATCTCGCAAGACGCAACAAGGCGGTTATAGTCGTTATGAGAGGTAAACGCACTCAAACGTTCGATGCTGCAGTTACACAAAGATGACATGCATGCACGATCAAAGCCGTCATCAACACCACACTTCGTTCGAGGAGACAAATTTTCAGTTGTTACAAAGAATCTCGTCTTGCGAGGTCATACTACTAATAGGAAGCTACGTGAAAGACACCATTGAATTTCAAATGTCGAGGAGCAGATTGGTAAACATAGTTGCAAATTGAGATTGCCGGCTGCAATGCGCTTACATCCAATGTTTTACGAGAACAATCTAAGACCATGCTCCACGGCTTCTCCTCGATTGTTCTTGTGATGACGTTTAGAGACGACGACGACGAATTCGACATATTTCACATCTACGTTGTTTAAACTAAGCCGCTCGATGGACGCCGCGGAAAATATTTGTTGTCTATGACACAATTCACCCATGATGATGACAGTCCACCGTTTTGCCACCGGTTGAAAGAAGTACAACGTACGAAAGCTCGAGGGCATTGTTCGTTGTATTGTTCTTTTAGTATCTCCCGGTACGCGACACCGCCCGTATCATATCCCACATGCACATACATGCACTATGTCCAAGGGCTACACCACATGCTCCGCATCGACATCCTCCCCCGCATATGAACAACTACTTCACCATCGTGTCCAACCCTCCACACCCGTGTCCCCTCCAAT